>JAYKQN010000022.1:17062500-17245000 GCA_036785175.1 Eupleurogrammus muticus | reverse complement strand
TGACTCTCACCTCAGCATGGAATGTACTTTCCACTGAACCTACACACACACACACACACACACACACACACACACACGCTGAGCCAGAAGAATTCCAGACACATTGAACTGTTTAAGAGTTTAGACCGAACCTGATTACCAGGGTTTGTTTGTGACTTTCTAGGTGAACTGTTTCCTCACCGCTAACCGCTCTGGTTGAAGCCCAGTGTCAGCAGCTGCCTCTAGAAATACGTTATTTCACCCAAACTCTGCAGTTTTTGATTTTCTTAATCTTAAACCAGACCAGTTCATTCCACATCCATTGCATCACTCACAGTGTTATCGCTTATAAATAGAAACTTCTGATATTCAGGCTCCAACGAGTGAACACATCGTTGCTTCGTTACTGTGAAACCTGCCAACCTTCTTGTGTGGCAGCTCAACAGTTTTTAACCTTTATGCAGATTTTTATCTTTTTGGCTCTTTCTAATTTTGGCCCTTCAAAGTAAAAGACATGATTTTTTACAACTAAGCAAATTGAAAATCCTAAAACTGCTCCTCAACCTGCAAAAAAAAAAGTTGACGTTGGGGATGTTGAGTTGCACCAAACAGCTCAAGCTTTACAGACTATTTCCTGCAGAGTCTGGTCTAGACTTATAATAAAAAACGCATTGCTGTAATAATACAGTGATCATTATAGTAATTATTGTGGGCATCTCTTGGGAAATATTGAGCTGTAAAATGCTAAAATAATAGATGACAATACTATTTATGTGCATATGAGATGTAATCTATCACGTACAGTAAATTACAGTTTGCTTTTTTTGCAGGTTTTCTTTGCTTTACAAACATGTGTAAAATATCCAGCAGCATCAGATCTTGTTTAACGTACTAGACACGCTGCATTTATGTCTGGAGTAAAAGCTGCAGCCTTTTTTTTTTATAGTGGGAGTCATTGTTAGGATAGTAATAAGCTCATAATATACACACACACACACACACACACACATGCATGCACACACACACACACACACACATGCATGCACACACACCTGCACACACAACCGTTCTTAGGTGAAAAAAAAAACAAAAAACGCTCTAACACAATCTTTCACTAGTTGACAGACAAACGCTAAATAGAAAGAATGGTCCAACTGTTCGCCTCAGTGTGTGTGTGTGTGTGTGTGTGTGTGTGTGTGTGTGTGTGTGGTATGTAATTGGGGAGGTAACGGTTTAATTGCTTTCACCTTAAGTCCACACGTGTCAGCGAGCCGCCTCGCTTCAAACTGACTGACGTTAAACTAAAAAACCTCCCCTGGTCACGTCAGCCTCCATAATGGCCCCCCCGACACACACACACACACACACACACAAACACACACACACAGCATGACAGAAATGTTAATTGATGACTGGCCCTCTGACACACATCCTATCTGAACCATTTAAAGTCACATACATGGCTTATTCTCTGGAAAATTACACAGGAATCAGACACAAACACACACACACACACACACACACACACCTCACACACTCGTAAACCCGCCCACTTGAAGCTGAAGGGTGCAGCACCAGCTGAATGTATGCACTGTTATATCATCGTATCATGGGAACCTCGTAACCTTCAAAATGATCCGAAAATATTACAGAGGATTTACTGTTAAACATCGTGGGCGTTTTCTCAGTTGGTTTTCATTTTTGTTTTTTTAAGCCCTAAATTGGTCTGCAGCTGCAAAAATTTAGTCCTGCATTGTATAAATTGATCTATGTGACTTTTTAAAATCCAGTATGTCATTGTTAAAACTCCATAGTGGATACGAATAGTGGCTCAAAAACAAGAACACATGTCCGTAAGTGTGTTTTAATGTTTATAATGCAATCAAAATATGAATTGTTGTGTTTTAATTATTATATTAGTATATTTTATCTTCATAAGGGAGCAGTTTTCCCTCTGTGAAGCCTGCTGTTTCTACAGTAGCCTAAAACGGACAAAACAAAGACAGTTGTGTCCGTCCATTGGTTTTTCATTTTGTTGTGATCTGCAGCCTCGCCACTAGATGGCTCCAGAAACTACACACTGTCCCTTTAAGTCTGTGTTTTATTATAAGGTTTTGTAGTAAATTTGCCCTTGAACCTGCAGCACTGATGGACAATTTATTTTACAGCTGTAAAAATGAGTCCTGATATGTGTTCTTTAACATAAAGCATTATGCAGGTTTGAAAAAACAGAAAATAGGACCACCCATACCACAGCAATAGTAACATTCAGCAGCATCGAATGGAGCAAAATTGGTAGAAATGGAAGAAAATATTCATAAGTATGATTTAATGCATATAATTTATTCAAAATAAGATTTGCTGTATTTCTATTGACTTATATTGGGCTATCTTCCCTCTGTGGAGCCCTAGTGTTTCTACAGTGGCCTGGCATCCATGCATTGCTTTTCCAACACAAACTTTGCCACTAGGTGTCAGCAGAAACTACACTGGTTCTTTAAGTCTGTGTTTTATTATACAGTTTTGCAGTGGACAATAAAGTGGAACCTGTAGCACTGGTTAACTAATCTATTGTTCAGCTGTAAAACTGATATTTGTTCTATTCGTTTTAATGCAATAGTTAAAACTCCATTAGTATGATTTAATGCATACAATTTGATCAAAATAAGAATTGCTGTATTTTTTATTGACATATGTTGGGCCATCTTCCCTCTGTGAAGCCTCAGTGTTTCTACAGTAGGACAAACCAAACACTGTTTTGCATCTATTCATTGGTTTTCCAATACTTTCAAATACTCATTTTGTCCTGATCTGCAATGTGGCCACTAGATGGCAGCAGAAACTACACGCTGTTCCTTTAAGTTTGTGTTTTATTAGATATATCAAATTTCATAGTGGATAGTGGCCTAAAACTATAGAGCCGCATGAAAAACATGAAAATACAATGAAATATCGTAACACCAGGGCAGTAGTAACATTCAGCAGCATCGAATGGAACAAAATTGGTAGAAATGGGAGATAATATTCACAAGTATGTTTTAATGCATATAATTCTTGACTTGGGCTATCTTTAAGCACTAGAAGCCTGGAACAGACAAACCAAACACCATCGTAGCTTCTCCAACACTTTCAGGTACTCTTCTGGTTGAGGCCACCACAAACTACACATTATTCCTTTTAAATCTGTATTTTTTTCATGCAGTTTTGTGGCCGTTTCTTCCAGGAGAAAGAGCAGCGGTGGAGGACTCACGTAGCGGAGCGGAGCTCCAGCCAAGAGAAGTCGCTGCAGGACAGACTGATACGACTCAGGAGATTCAGGGTGAAGCTACCACACACACACACACACACACACACACACACACTAATGAGAAACACAGCTACTAACCAGCTGACAGCTCAATCAGCCGCCGCCGACGGGTCCGACGTGTTTCATCTTTACTGTAAACGTCGGGCAGAGTTACGGCCTCGCCGGCCGCAGGCCTTCTACGGTTTCAGAAGCTTTTTTAAGAGCCAACGCGAGCTAGTTATCAGACACGGAGGGTTCCTGGATGGATGTCATCACCCATCCAGGAAGTTTCCCCATGGGGGATCAATAAAAGAACTCCTCGGGTTACGGAGTTCACGGTCACCGATCAGGTGCTGCGTGAAGAAGCTTCGTTGGATTTCTACTTACAGTAGATTTTAACGTTTCTTTCCTGCAGGAGTTCCAGAGGAAGGTTCTGGAGGAGGAGGCCGGAGCAGAGGGCGGCGCCTCCCTGCTCGTCAACCAGCTTCTCACCAGGATGTGAACGCACCATGAAGCATGGACTGTTGCTTCAAAATTAATTAATAAATAAGTTAAAAAACAGCAGGAGGCCACAACGAGACGCGTTTGTGTCACACGCCAAAAAGACGTCACTTTAAATGAAGGAGATGCTTATTACAAGTACAAGAACTGGTTTCAGCAACGGTTCCACAGGCTGTAACCGTAATATTTTTACTGTTAAATTCAGCCTTTAAAAGCAGTACAGACAGTCAAAGTGTGATCAATACTTAAATCTGTTTATGCTACTGTATTTAATAAAATATAGAGATAAAACTAGAATATCTCTGCAGCAGAAATTTATATTCATATTTGTCATAAATGTTTCCACTGCAGCTCCACTACATAGGAGCTAATTTAGTAAATTATAATTTGATGCAGAATTAGAGCAAATCTAGAGTTAACTTAGTTTTACAGTCACAGAAATGCATGAACTCAATGCTTTCAATCATAGTTAAAATATGCACTTAATTAACCCCAGTTAAAGGTGCATTGCAAAAAGATCCAATACACACACACATATATATATATATATATATATAAATATATATATATACATACATACATTCGTTGTGCACAGAACAAACTAACTTTGAGTTATTGCTCCACCAGGTTCTGAGATCCATCCCAGCATGCATACATCTGGAGAATGTGGGTGCGTGTGAGCTTTGTGCATCTGTTGACACATTCCTGTAAATGTTTTTTTCGCGAGTGTTTTTGCACTCGTGTCCATGTAACTGCATGTGTGTGGCAGGGAAAGCCCGTCTGTCCAAACAGGATTTAAGAGCCTCTGACATTTCAGCTCCTTGTGGCCTTCTATGGTAAATGAGGGCGCAGAGGAAGGAGGAGAAGAAAATATATAGCGTCATTAATAAATATGAAGCCTGAAGATCTCGGGTCACTTTGGTGCACTTAAAAAAAATAAACATGATGTGTAACTTTGTCTGCTCCCAGTAATGAATCTGAATGCGGGGTGAATAGTGGATTTCAATTAATCAGCAGGACGTTAGTGCTAGTGAATGTCTGCTGGGTGTATACACCATGGTGGCTATTTAAAAGTGATTATAGCTGCATGAAGCTGGTTTAGGAGAACCTCTGCCCTGTCCTGGCCCCGAAGTGACTAATGTGCTTTTAAAAGTTTTCTAATGATATAAAAAGGAGAGTTCTCATGGTTTTAGACATCACAGCAAGTGTGAGACGCTGATAAATTGTCATGCATTCTGACATTGTTTTTCTTATGAATGGATAATAATAATAAATGAGTCCCTTTATCTGCAGCAAGTATATCTATCTATATATATATATGAATATAAAAGTTTAAGGATTAGTTCTTGCAGGATTCCAGGAAGTCTGGAAAGACTAACGCAACACGCCCTCCTCTCAGGCTACACAGTTAATGTATTTACACAGATGGACAGAGAATAGGGTGTGTCCTGGCGGCGAGTGTGTAAATGCGCTGGTGTGTGGGTGTTAAAAGTTCCTGCACAGCTTTGTGTGCAAGCGTGCGCGCGTGTGTGTGTGTGTGTGTGTGTGTGTGCAGATATCCATATACAATGTGTTGCACATGACTGAGGTCTTTACTGTGCATGCAATGTGTGTGTGTGTGTGTGTGTAAGGTGTGTCCTGCAGCATTTGTCACACATGAAAGTAGACACATCAGAGTTCTATGGAAGTCTTTCATCCGTATATTAAAGGGGTAAAAAGACAAAAGCTGTTGACAGAGACTGAGGGGTTGGGGAGGAACAGGAGGGACCAGTGTGTCAAATTAAGAAAAAAAAACTAGTATATGACTTACAATGAAAGTGCAGCGCTGCCCCAGGACACAGACTCTCAGGAACATGAACTCTTGCTTTTCATCCTCCCACCGTCTCCATTCAATGCTTTTTCTTTTTTTCGGCGTTGTACGTCCACCGGAGCCTGATTCTTGTGCTGCACCTGCACCTGCAGCGCTGAGCGTCTGTTCAGTAATTATCCACAGGGGTC
This sequence comes from Eupleurogrammus muticus, assembly GCA_036785175.1. Taxonomy (NCBI): domain Eukaryota; kingdom Metazoa; phylum Chordata; class Actinopteri; order Scombriformes; family Trichiuridae; genus Eupleurogrammus; species Eupleurogrammus muticus. Next base: position 17,239,236 of record JAYKQN010000022.1, on the reverse strand, counting down.
CGGCTTCCATGCAAGACTGGCGGTGCGTTCACGCCCAACGCCGTGGACCCACGACATCGCGTTTTTCTTCACGGTTCTCTTTCTCCACCTCCTGCTATTTCCAATGAACCATGGACGAGTCCGATTTGGAAACGCATCCTAGAGATGGTTGAACACCAACTTTTCTTTCGATGCCTTTTTTGTTTTGTTGCGGTGGCAAAGCGGGAACCTGCACGAGACCAAACATGATTATTAGTAAGTTAGTGAGTCATTTTCTACACCAGCTCATTCCTCATTAGGGTAACAGGGTTCTGCTGCAGCCAAATCTAGAACATTAGAAGCCAGAAACAGGGATACACCCCAGATGGGTCAGCAGCCTGTCATGGGGCACACACCATTCACTCACACCTACAGGCAATAGTAGTCTCTAATCAACCTCAGGATGTTTTTAGACTGGGAGGAAGCTAGAGAACCTGGACATGAGGAGAACATGCAAACTCCACAGAGAAAGGTCCCAGCTCAAGGACTTGGACCTAGGACCTTCCTGCTCTGAGGTGATTTTCAAAAAGAACACGTGACGATTCTCTGAAAACGCCAATGCAGATTGGAGGTGAAGTTAAAATTTGCGTCATTTAGATTGATTTGATTGAAAGAGTTCTGCAGAGTTGTGTGTGTTTGAACCGTTTATAATGTCTGTGCACCTTCCTGGAGAAGTAAGCAGAAGTACCAGGAAAGTTGGAGACATTAAAACAAATCAGGGCAGGCCAGGAATTAGCCACAGGCAGGAAACACACACACATAGACATGCACCACATGACGCCATGTGAACCAGTTCTATCTATATCTGCTTTAGCTGCAGGTAGCTACAGAACTCTCTGAGTATTGAGAAAACAAATAACAAATTAGTCGTCTCAAGTTTATCTTTCAGTAGCATCTTAATTTGAAAAGATTGTAGTCGACTCAAGATAATTCTTTGCTAGTGTGGCCACCTACATTAACGACTTGCTAGGGTTGGGTGATTTCTTCCTAATTAGCAGTTGACTAGTAGGCAGGTAGACCCTTAATATCAATATTTTATTTTTTATCAATCAGCATGATGGCGACACTGCATCGTGTAGTTGGGTCGTCCAACATTGTAGATGATGGTATCGTCCATTGCAACAACCCTACTTGCACAAATCTGACCAACATATTTGATGTATGACTAATATTGAAGGGGAAAAATACATGCAATTATGAATGCTATGTGCATGTTATCAATGAATCATCTTGTGAATGCTAACTCTGAATTGAAAACTCTTCACACACAAGGACAAATTAAGTCCTACGTTCACATCCGTCCTCCCTCTGGCTACCTGCTGTCTATATATATACACACATTTCATTCTTTTTTTCCTGTTCTCTCCTTCCAGCTCTTCAGCTCTGCCCATTCCTGCTGCTTCTGACTGGGTTTACCCCAATTCTGGAATCCCTTAGGGACTCCCAAAAACAGGCTTCACCTCACACTCCTAAAATACCACATGTATCACCGCTTACTTTTCTTTCCTCCCATATCCTCGCCCCATTTATCCCAAATTTTTTAATGCATTAGCCATTTTTCCATCATCAGAGTAAGGGAATCCGACAGGTTTGTGTGATCCCAGCATGCTGTGCAGCTATGAGCATATGCTTTAACTGTATTTCCTGCAAAATTTAAGCCTCCAGAAACCCAAATATTTATGTGTCTGGCCCCAGTGAGCAGGTTTGTTAAATAACTGGACCATAACCTTTAACGTACATCGACAGCCGAGCCTTCAGCCGCCTTAATCCTCTTTGACAGATATCTACATTATGCACACACTCGGCAGATCAGACGGATCAGATTGACGAGTATAAAAAGGGTCAAATCTGCTGCACATCCGGATTTGTTGGAGGAGATCTCCACTGAACATTTCCGTCATTACGTCATCGCACGGCTCAGCAGCTTTTTTGTTTTTTTCCTGGTGAACTTGCACGTGGGTTTTCAACAAACGCGGCTCTTTCGTTACATAATTCGACGTTTTGGGAAATATGCATATTGGTTTTCTTGCTGAGGGGTAAATTAAAAGATCAATACCACTCTCGATTTTGTCCCGTAAGTATGAAACTACAGGCAGCAGGAGAGGAGCTTAGCTCAGCATCTCTCTGAGCAATTCCAGGAATCCTTGGAATGTCCTTCTGCGTGTTCCTCGCATATCTCGGCAGCCATTCATCCGATCGGCTTCACACTGGGTGTGTGTGTGTGTGTGTGTGTTACTGGGGACGAGACATAGTGCTGTGCAATTTGTCGCTATGACAACAGACGTGATTGCCCTGTAATTAATTGATTTACCAGACAAAAATCATATTTTCTGCATGTTTGGTCTATTGCAACCAACCATAGTGGACACGTATAGATGTGGTCTGAGTGACATTTGGTGCCGTTTGGCCAATAGGTGGCGCTGTAGCACCATCATCTATCTGTAAAGAAGGGATTTCTGTACGTATAAAGCCTTGTCCACACAATGACGGAATTCTGCAATTCCGACAAACTTTCATGGAAGTTCTGATAATGCGGAGATGCAGTTACTACGCAGCATTGTTGCTAACCATGACGTCAATGTATCACATGACCAGAAGTAGGATGGTGGATTAAAAAGCAGCAGATGTGATAATATTGACCGTTTCATTGCCATATTTGATCAATTATCAAATCATACATCGCAGCAAGCGTTGATGCTAATGGTCATATTTGTTTCCCATAATGCTTCATGGGAATTTGACTACTTAGAGGTCCAAAGCCCTGATTAAACCACCATATTACATCCTAGCGACTTGTCATTGCTCTGTTCACGATGCCATGCAGGCGTAAATATTTCTGGCAAACTTGCATGTGTGGACAAAAAAAAAAACTCAACTTTCTTTTTTATAGAGAACTTGAAAAAACACCTCTTAACACAGGTAACATGGCAATAGAAGCTTCAACGATTACTGGACTGAAAAGTATTTATCATGCCAACATGACTGAGTCTGTCTCATTTTGATATGATAGATCATCATAATTATGGAATCCTGTTGTAAAGTATCTGTAAAAAAATATATTTTTGTTCCTATCTCCATGTTTAGCTAAACTAACCACTTATTTGGTCCAATTTTATATTGAATGGACAGAATCTCATCAACACGTGGAGAGAATATTTAATCATTTCCACCAAACCATTAAATAAAACCATGACTGGCTGCACAGATGTAAAGTGTAATGAGATAAGTTAACTTTATTCCCTTTACAGGAATGTTGTTGGGTATTTGCTTGGCGTTAGCATTCATCTCATTGGGTTTTATTTAACTTCACAGCAGCCTGTGATCAGAAACAGCTGCTGCTGAGCCTATACGTCGGGTTTTTGCTGTGATAAATGTCGATAAAGACGTTTGCACCTGTCGTTTTTAACTTTAAACACCCGAGGATGACGAATTGGAGAAGAGACTTGCAGGTTTTTAAACATCCTGGAGATTATCTGGGCAGCACAAAGGGCTCGGGGTGTTTTCCAGCTGTATGGCTGCGTATCGGGTGTCAGGAAAGACGTCGCGGACTCACACATCGGCTACTGTACGTTGTGGTTTCATGTTCCTGTAATGAGGTTAAACTGGGCGACGTGCTGATGTTCCATTACGACCACAGGTGGAGGAAGTTCTCAGATCATTTTTTACATCGTCAAAAAATATCCCATAACAAGAAAAGGTCATAGTATTGCATTATAATGGAGCCTGCGTAAGGACAGTTTTCATGTTCTCTTCTATTTCCTCCATCTACGATAAAATACTGAAAATTATAAAAATCTACAAACATCTGTTTAAACAGTCAGTACATACGGTTTGACGTATGGAGATCTTTTCCTGAATTGAAGGCTCCGCCGTCTTTATTCAAAAGAAAAAATAATCAGAACAAACATTTCTCTGTCAAAACCACTGAAGTCATCAAAAAGGAAGTGATGTCATAGTCGCGTTCAGGAAATGAGTTGCTTCAAATGCTCTTCTATATCCACAAGTGGCTATAACCATCATCTAACACACTTTTTTTTCCAAAAAGTGAAGATAATTCCCTGAATTAAAGGTTGTTAAGTTAAAACTCCCAAATGTTCATCACCTCTAACATTATATTTACAAACAGGAAGTGATGTCACTTCCTTTTTTCTTCTCCTAGAACAAAGAAAACATTATTTATTCATCACACCATTTTCAGGTTAGATTACAGTCTCCTTAATATTTGTATTTTTGATTTTATACATTTCAACACAAACGTTATTTAAAGGCTGAGTCTCAGCATAAAGACGAATGGACTGGAGTCATAAGACGTAGAATACAACACATTAAACTAACTGTAAATGTGCTTCTGGAAAGAGTTTAGCAGCTGCTGTTTTGCATGTTAATATTCTCTGTCTTCTTACCTGGTTTTTCCTGGTCTTCATTATCTCTTTCTCCTGATTTGCAATGACAATCATACACAAATAGATTGTATTCAACAAGATGAGAAATTTCATTAGAAAAATCCTAATAATAATAAATAAATTGAGCCGTGTCTCTGTTCCTTTTCTCTCTTCTGTAGTGAACCTGTAATGATTAATTGATAAATCACATAGAAAACCTCAGCTCCAACACTATATATAAATAAAAAAATATATATATAACTGTAAATGCAACTGCAAAAATAGACATCCACATGAACTGATGTAAAGTCGATGCGTTGTAAAATGTCAGTGTTGGTGGTGCCGTCACTGAAAATACCAAAATAATTCATCATTTCTGCTGCAGCTTCTATGGAAATTTATACAGCTCCAAATATGCTGAAGCAGCCACAACTGCATTATTTACCATCTTTATTAAAAATAAAAACATGTGGTTGGTGCAAACAACCACTTTTATTTTGAAAAACCCAAGACATTATTGAATCTTATTTTCTTTTAAGGGAGGGATAATATATCTTAAAGTTTAAACCACATAAAAAATGGTTGTGACACTTTTCTCACTTGTGTGTAGGAAAATAAAACATTTTCTACACATTTTCTACAATTTGACATCATCATTATATTCTTGGTTATTAAATAATCAACTAATAATCCATAGCTACAAATGCAAATAATCAATGTAATAGCCAAGGAGAAGGACACAGTATAAATACGTGTTTTATTCGTTTTATTCATGTGCAGGTGACATGCTACAGAGAGGAAACAGCTGTGGTAGTTGTGCACCTTTATTCACCATTTACCCACATAGACCAACCAACACACAGCAATGAGATATTAATCATAAACCAGCTCAACATGAATGTGTTAGTAGTTTTCTGTTCAGGAGATGATCGATTTAAAGCTGCATTAATCCATCTGTGACCACTAGGGGGCAGGAAGCATCCTACGCACGCACTAAGAAATAAAGCCTTGACACTTTTATAGAGAATATTAAGTTGTTCTGATGTATATTTATATTTTAGCTGATGTGCAACACAAGAATCCCACTGGATTTGTGCTTCATTAGTACTTTTCCCTCCTTCTTTCTCCTTTTTATTTCTGTTTCTATGATTGTATTTTAAATAAAGTTAGTGATCCGCTGCTTACCCGACAAAAAACGCTGAGGTTTCCCTTTACGCTTCAGTTTTAGAGAAATGAAATGATGGTCTAACAAGAGGAAACAGATACCTGAGATAATGACAAATGTTCACGCGCTGGTTCCAGCCTCGTTTTCATGTGAACTTTCTCTGAACCGGGTTTATTTTAATTTTACCGCCTGATAAAGAATCAGTGAAAAGCAGACATATCACACAAGTACAATTCTCTCACAATCCATCTAACAATATAGGATTTTTTTACACCATCTTAGAAAAACTAGAGATCAGATAAATCTTCTTGAGTGACATAAGCTGGTAGAACAAATAAACCACTTTTGACATTTGCTTGTTCCTGCGTTCGAGTTGAATGTTTTTTTTTTATGTCTGTTAATGAGCTCGAGCTGAGCTGACATATGTTGTGATGTACTGGAAATACAATAGCACTTACAAGGCCTCTGAAACAGCGTGTCAGCATGTCAATTTTATTATGAGAATTGGATCTGCCGTCTTGTGTATTCCAATCAGAGTAGCTCAACAAGCGCGCTTCATACTATATAAGGTTCGCAGAGCTGCAGCACTGCACCACAGTTACACAGCGACCAGCTCTGTTCACACGGCCTCTGTTAATTTAATTTACTTTAAAATTTACTTGTTTTGACTTTGCAAGAAATCCTCCAGATTCAACAGTACCTCCTACAAGTGGTAGGTTCTACATTTACATTACATTAAAGGTACAAATTGTAGGTTCTGGCACCATCTAGTGGTGAAATTGTAGATTGCAAGCGAACCTCACTTCTGTAAAAACATGGTGGTGCAAGACGGCAGGCCTCACCGAGAGAAAACCAATGAATCGAGCAGTTCCCCGAGCAATTTATAAATATTCTTAGGTATGAACAATTGCTGTTGCTGTCCATAAATGTTCGTAAAATCCAGAATCGCACGGTTTGTAAAAAAAGATCTAAAATCTGTAGTTGACTCAGCACATGTTGAACTATCTCGTCTGAATATCTAATCTGAATATCTTGTGTGAATCAGTGCTGGGCTAAACTTTATTATCTGAGGACAGAGTCAGATTAGTTTGAAAGCTTTCACTGTCCAAATGAAATACAGATAATGTTTGGAAAGGGCGATTTTTATCTGAAATCCCTTACATTTACAACCAACCCTATAAAAGCTTGTTGTAAAAGAAAAAAATAACAAAACATACTCTTGGAGATCCAGTTAGTCATCCAGAATAAAGATGGTTACCCTACAAATGGGGTGTTAAATTCATCATAAAAACTACAAACTGTACCTTTAATTCACATTAGATATCACCAATGGTCAAGTGAAATCAGTACTTTTAGCAGGATAAACCCCTGGGTCTGACTCCACTGTTCTGTCCACATAAAAAGTCTATGAAGTGATGAAGCCTCCTGGGTAAGAGGTGAGATATTTTACTAGAAAATACAAGTCCAATCGCCCAAGATTCAATTCAACAGCATACTTTTAATTATTCAGACTGCATGGAGGTTTTATATGTATGTCTCTGTTTTTCAGCCAACTCCTTGTTCATAACAAATCACCAGACGCCATTTTTGAGTCAAGTACAGTATTCCGTTCGTGGTCTTCATAAAATCCGTAGCAACAAAACACCAACAATAGCTGCAGTATTATTACAGCGGATATGTCCTGGCACAAACGTGAGAAGAATTCTAATTTTAGTTCAACTTCAACAAACGCTAACTGAGTTAGTACGCTAATAAGGTAATTATACAGCAAAATTTGTAGAAAAGATAACATGATCTAAGACTTAATCAATTAGATTAGTAAAGAAAACAGTTCCTACAAAATAACATCAGTCTTGTGTTTCTTAGGAACCTCCAATATGGCTGCCAGAGGTCCTTTTAATGAAATGCAGCTTCCTCTAATCGGGCAAAATGAGCGTAGATCTAAACTTACCTGCAGGAATGCTGATGGAGTTACTACTACAATGACGGCGAGTTCACTCCTAGCTCACTCTGGTTTACAGTTTGGTGTGTTGGCTTTTTTCTTTTCGATCTTCGCATTCAAATATTATTAAAGTCCAGTTGTGAAGTTGTTCTGTATTCGGTTAACAGTGCTGTGAAACTAGATATGGCTGACAGGAAAGACATTTGCTTCACAGATCCTCGATTCTAAAGCGATAGCTTGGACTGAAATCTATTAGGCGTACAACAAAGTACCACGTTGGCTTGTTTTCCATCCATATATACGTGTAGAGAAACACTTACTAGCAGCAGAGTAGTGACCGACGATACAATTTATAGATGCTGAGGCGTTTTAAAGTTCCTGAATTCTACGGAAAAGAAAAAAAAACGCTGTAAATAATGCAAAAAAGGAATGGATTTGCTCCTCAGGGCGGCTCGTGTGTGTGTGTGTGCGCGCTTTCAGTAACATGTATTGAAAAGTACATGAAGTATATTTGCTACGAGTTCTGTTTCGAAATAAAAATACACAGAGCATCAAAACACATAAAGCAGGAATATTCGTAAATGTCCCCCAGCTGTAATGAGCCAAAATGTCCGTTCGTTCGTCTGCAACGTTGGTGAATGTTCATCGCTGGATCCATCCGTGGCTCAAAGTTCTTTATCTACAGTCTCTTCCAGGTGCTTGAAATATTCACTTTTTCAGCCTATTACAGTAATTATTGCTTTTCTACGCTATGAAGCTAGTGTGCCTCGCTAAATCGTTTATTTTTACCAAAAAAGTAAAAATGATAACACTTTATCAGGTGAACAGTCGGCGCGGTAGAAACAACAAACACACACACACACACATTCAACCACACTTTGACCAATGAATTCAAATGTTTGAAGTCCAGCTGTGATTTTTATTCACCACAGCGTCACACACTCATACGACCCCGAACACAAAAAGAACAAAAAAAACAACAACACGCAGACCGAATCGCCCGAACACGTTCTCCCGTGTTGAGGCCCAGCTGGAAACATCCCTCCGGTTTCCAGAGGAAAAAAAAAAACACTCCAGAGACATTTTACATTTCTGCAAACCACGGATACGTTGAATGCCGACAGTCAGACGGCGTTCCTCTTCTCTACGCTGGACGAGGAGCGTCGGGTGGATGGATCGGTGCTTTTTTAAAAATCTTTAATCCTACTCAAGTGTTTTTTTGTGCCTAAACAAAACCACCTATCAAGAAATATATTTATACACATAGTGAATTGTCTAAAATGACATTCAACGCACACTGTGTCGCCAAAAGTATTCGCTCACCCATTCAAATATTTGGAATCAGGTCTTCCCACCACTACCAGGAAGTGGTAGGCCTCGCAAACAGAGAGTGGGGTCAGCTGAGCCAAATAATGTGAAGAGGACATCAACTTCTAGCAAAGTGAATTCCTACGGACCTCCAAACCTCAATGTGGTCTTCAGATGGGCTCCGAGAAACAGATCTCATAGAGTTTCATGGAATGGGTTACCATGGCCGATCAGCTGCATCCAACCGTAAGTCACCAAGGTCAAAGCAAAGCTTCGGATCCAGATGTGCCACCACTGGACTCGAGAGGAGTGGAAGCTGGAGTTCTCTGGAGCGATGAATCACTTTCTCATGTTCTGATGGACTGGTCTGGGTTTGGTAGTGGCCAGGGCAGCGGTTCTTGTTGGAGTTTGATGAGACATTCGTCATATTGAACCCCACAGACTAGAAATGGGATGTCACTGAAATTCATTTGCATGTCAAGGCAGGTGAGCGAATACTTTTGGCGTTTCCTGCAGAAACGGAAGCTGCCCATGTTTGTGCTCCACCCGTCACACGGCGGTGTGCTTAGAATTCTCGTTTTCGTTCCTGGGCGATGGGGGGGGGATCCTCCTGCTGAACTGGCTGAAGCTGGCCGCCCTGCACCTCACTCTGGGGCCTCCTCCTGATCCGGATCCAGATCCGCCCCCGTCCCCAGCCAGGCATGAGGGTAGAGTACTGTAGCGACCCGGGATGGGGATGCCCTGGCCCGGGTGGAGGATGTGGCTGCCCGGGGCCAGGTTAACGTCCTTCGCGAAGAGGCTCTGGATGAGCTGGAATTTTTCCTTCTCTTCCTGCAGGAAGACGTCCACCAGGAGCTTCTTCTCCCGTTTCAGCTGCTCCACGATGGTTTTGGGAACGTCCGGAATCAACCAGGCGACCAAGAGGCCGAGGAACATAACCAGGTTCTGGAGGAGGAAGAAGAGGTGGTTGATGCGGAACAGAAACAGTTCAACTCACTGTGCAGAGAGTTTTGACAAAGTGCTTTTAGGGAATCTTACATTATCTGGTCTGGACAGGATAAGGAGCACGTACCTGGAACAGAATGACGAAGGCCAGTCTTGCAGCCAACACACACCAGTACTGTTTGGAGAACTGGTACGCGTCTGGAGACCAAGGGGGCTCCCTGTAGTCCTTATACCTGGAACGAAACACATCTATTGAGGTCACATGGTAGGATTCTACTGGATTTTGTCAAGTTCGAGGTGTCATTTGGGTGGTCTGTCCTGAAATTCAGTACACATGGAGCATTTTTAAAAGTTTAAAACTATGGTTTGCTTGGTTTGCATCTAAGACCTTGACCAAGGAGCATCATTATGACAAAGAAACTACTTTCTTGGTTTTTCATTGCACAGTAAAAACATCAAGTAATTTATCAGATTAATCAAAATCCAAATATTTCCAGTGGTACGTCTTCATGGTACTGGAAAAAAAACCCAAATAGCATCTCATATGAAAGCTGAGATCCTGGCAGGTTTAACCCAATGAACCAGCAGCCAATGAATACACAGATAGACCAGCGACTGACAGGAATTCAGTTTTACGCTTGCAGTTTTGTGAAAAAAATAAATAAATAAGAGGTTAACTACCAGAATCATCTCATCCATCCACAAGTGAGTGGTTTCATTTCTTTGAATTTACAACATTTACTATTCATGATGAGCAGAACGCAAATACAACATCATACAGATGAAGGAACATCTTAAGACATGCGGTACTATCATAAATAGCTTTATTTTATCTTTTTTTTTTTTTTTACTGTTTATCAATGTAACTTTAAGAAAGTAAAATTAAATGGACCAAATCATGAAAAAATTAGATATTTAAATAGAATTCTGCTCAATATTGTACTAATTTTACCAAAAAGCAAATTACTTTCGCTCGTTTCATGTCATTTCATGCAGAGTAGAAGATGTGTGTTGTTGATGGCCCAGACTGTCAGATTAAAACATGACCGCTCAAGAGTTTATTTGGCATAAAGGGAGGATGTGGCGTCTTACACACACACACACACACACACACACACACACACACACACACACACACACACACACACACACACACACACGTGAATCCAACATGAATAAAAAAATGCATCTTGATCCAATCATCGGTTGGTAATTACGAAGTCAGCTCATTGTATAGATTTGATTCAATTTTGCTTTGTTGTATCATGTAAAACAAATGAAAGAGAAAATGCTGTTTCAACCTCGCTGACACAAATATTTCCCTCGTTTGTAACCGACAGGCTGCTATCTTGATGCAAAGCAGCTGAATGATTCACATGTTGGATGCTTGACTCGTTTTACGCTCGGCGTTGCATTATCAGATTATTAAGAGCCATTAAATAAAAAAGATGTAGTAAGGCGCCAGAGTTGTCGTCGCTGCATCCGTTGGCTTCCAATGAAACTTCAGAGGAGGAAATAGAAATGATGTCAAGTTGCAGCTGGAGATGTATGAAAAAAACCAAGGGAGTGATTTGGTGGCAGGGCGTCCTACGCGGAACGTTTAATGAGGTCCCTGCACTGAAAGCTAAAAAAATAATGCTTCAAATTGCCATTTATGTGCTGTTATATTGTTGGTTGTTTATGTTAATTACGGTCAAAGGTTCAAGCGTTGAGCTGAAACGTTAAAGAAAGCATCCTGTAGGATGTGGTTCCTCCTAAAAAAACGTTCCACTTACGGGTTTATTTATAGCGGAACCACTCGGATGCAGTCAGTCTTTCACATATGGAAATATTAAAGGCTGTTTTAACCCGCAGCACATTATCGAATGTCTCAATGCGAAGAAAGCAATAAACGGAGATATAAACTTTATTTTCCAGCCGTATTCTGGCGTTTTACGACCTCTTTATCGTGCACAGGAACTTCTAGTTCAGTGGAACTGCTTCCTGTTACAGTCCAATCAGGCTCTGTTCTTTAGTTGTTTCCCTTGTGGGATAGAAAACACACCATATAGCATTCATTTCAGGGCAAGAGGACGGAGACAGTCGCCCTCATTGTTAATCTGGAAAACATCTTTAGGCCCGAAACGTTGGATGTACAACGTGAGATAAAAGAGATGGAGATAAAAGACAAAGATCTGCATTATGTGGTCCTCCACACAGAAATCAAAGATGTCTTTTTTTATCCTTTTAGGTCAGATCCCTATCACGTTTTTCTTTCATTTTTCACTTATTAAAGAATATTTTTTAATAAAATTCTGTCACATTTCCCCAACATGTGACACTTGTCGGTTTCCAACCACCTGTCGCTGAGATTTTTGTTCTTCCCATGTGACAGATTCTTATAGCACCACTGCTGAATAGTTCATTCACATTCCTGCTAATATTCCCCCCTGTTCATTCTAGAACAGTGGTTCTCAGATAGTGGGCCACAAGGTTCCATCAAGGGGGGCGTTTGACCTCAGGGAACATGCTTTTTTTATTTTTAACTGTCCTAGAATAAAGTGCAGTTACACCTCCGCTACATTAGGGGGCAGCAGAGTGTTCACAGGGAGCATACAGCACAGAGTATGAGTATGAAGTGTAGACACCAAGTGACACCATGAAAACATATTTAACAGGGATGAGAAGACAGGCGGAGAGAGACGGAGATAAAGAGACAAACGAAAGTCTCCCAAAGCTAAGACGAGGAAATATGACGAAGCGTCTGTAGCGCTTGGTTCACTGTGAAAGACCGGTGTGTTACTGAGTCTGACATGTTGGAGACAGAGAAATTAAAGACATTACACCACAATCACTGATAAAACCATTTATGTAGTTTTATTTTTCAGTAGCATATGGTTTGACATGGTCAGTCAGAAAATGTTTAATTAAGGATTTAATTAAATTTTTAATTTCAGATGCACTTTAAATCTTAAAGCTATTCTTTGTTGTAAGTTGGTCCATATTTCTTTCTTTTTTATTCTCTTATACGTTAATAAGGATACAGTGTTATGCAGAGATGTACTTATAACGGTTTTGTTTCATCTCCTCTCACACACTATCACACCACACTGGTGCAGATGTTATCAAAATACAGCTGCTGTTCTTGGAAAGCTCTTTGCTAGACTTTCGGGGGAAAACTAGACTGAACATTTTGCCTTCAAACCACGTAAACTTTGGTTTGAACCAATTTCTTGGCTCCACCGCCTGTCAATCACAATCAATCCCTTTGAACAACCCGAACAGCTGCAGTCTGTAACGAGAAAACACGACAAAACAGGAGTGAAACGGGGAAAAAAAGGACACGCCGATCACACTTGAGGCGAACTCTCTGCGGTTTAACGTGTCAGATGATCGAGACGCGGGGGGTCAAAGTTGACTCTGAAACGACTGGCAAGACACAACAAGCCTTTCACACACACACACACACACACACACACACACACACACGAACAAAATTCCTCTGAAGCTGAAATAGATGGAGCAACCTGATTGAGCAGTTTCACTAAGTACGGTACTTATCTATCAGTATGGAAATAACAGAGGAGGGTGAACTGTGTGTGTGTGTGTGTGTGTGTGTGTGTGTGTGAGCAGCGTCTTATGGTGTCTAATTCCTTCTCCTTATACAGTCATGAGTGAGGAATGCTGCGTGTGAGACTCTTCTCTTCTCTCTCTCCTCCTTTCTCCCTTTTTTTTCTCCCCTTTAATCTGTTCATCCGTAATTTACAACGTTTGATTGTCACAGTGACGGCGAAAAAAACAGGAAAATACGACTTCCCATCACCTCAGGCTTCAGTCAGTTTAACCTAACATGCTGACATTTAATAAAAATATCATCTTATCTGTGTGTGTGTGTGTGTGTGTGTGTGTGTGTGTGTGTGTGTGTGTGTCCATCTTTGGTTATAACAGAGCAGCTCTGCAGCAACTGGAGCATCAAACTCAATATTCCTTCATAAGACCTCTCAATGAGATTATGACTAGTACGTGAGAGACGTGTGTGTGTGTGTGTGTGTGTGTGTGTGTGTGTGTGTGTGCGTGTGTGTGACTTCCTTCTGCCAACACACAGCCTCCAGGGAGGACAGGCAGGAACTTATTTACAGACACACAAGGGTCAGCCCATTCCCATCCTCAAACACACACACACACACACACACACACACACTCACACACACTCACACACACACACACCTAATCAGTTAAAACTACAGTATTTCCATCTCTTGTGTCTCTTCTGCTTTTTCTTATTTTCTCCACAGATCAGCAGCTCGTTTTTCAGCAAAGCTGTCGACAGGTGACGCAGCATCACTTCCAGCCCAGTTTAAATTATGGCTCAGGTGACGAGGAAAGGTGAGAGAGAAGAATGTGGCGTGGGAGTGAATTCTAAACCCGGGTAGAGGAGTTAAGGGCGTTTACTGCAAGTTTTGACAAAAATGTCAAAATTACCTTAAGTCCATAGAATTCATTTCAACCAAAGAGACAAATCAGATCACCGTTTGTTTCAGAGATACAAACATGGCTGCTAACAAGTGTAATAATAATAATAACAATAATAATAATAATAGTTTTCCTGATTTGGGTCACTTTGAAGTTGTTTTCTTGAAATAACAGATACAATTTTCTTAAAAAAGTAGATTAAAATTGGTAAAAATCAAAAAAATTGATTCAATTCAATTGTATTTGTTTTGTATTTTTTGCAGTGTGATGAACATTAATCGTGAATAATTTATACCAACAGTTGCCGTATCTCTTTACAATCTCTTTATGTCATTACAACACTTTTTCCCATTACACTTTATTATATTTTAAAAGAAATTTATGCACATTTTTATTTAAGAAAACGGTTTTTGAGGAAAATAACTGAGTTAAACTGTATTTGCAGTTGTCAAGTTTTATTATTAAGAAATTATATGATAATTCCAATCAACATTTGTTTTATGTATTTTCATCTACACATAGTGTATTTAGTGTTTTATTGGAGATCATTGGATGACTTTATTTCTGTGTTTCTAAGGTACTTTAACACCAAAGCAGAACTTAGAGTAAAAACCTATTTTTGTTTCTTAGCTTCTCTACTTCCCATCAGATCTGGATCCATTTATGGCTTCAATCTGCCTAAAAACATTAAAAACATACCAATCCTTCCACGTCTACATGATTGAAGCTTCTCCAGGTCTTTTAAAAAAAAATCTTAAGTTTAGGTACAAAAAACATTGGTTAGGGTTGGAGAAAGGCGATTAAACCGGTACAATAATGTTTAATGGCACTAAATTGTCCCAGCGTGACGGTAAAAACCTCCCGTTTAACAGCCTCTCTGACGTCTCTGACAGTGTGAGATCTCTCCTCCTGCTTGTTTAAAGAACGATTCAACCGTCCAGCCACAAGCAGCTGCTCCTAAAAACCCCCAAAATCACCTTATAAAACAGAAGAAAGGCCTGGAATTCCAGCCTGGACTCACTCAGTGCAAACAGACTGAGGATACATGCACTAACGTTCTTTTAGAATCAGATCTACAGGTCTACAACTATGTATATTGTATTGTCTCCAATTTTTTGGAGAGATATTGACATCATTATTATCATTAAAAGTTTTTAAAAATCCCATAGATTTCAATATGCTTGCACTATCCTGCAGCAGCTATTGAGTTCTAGTGTAAAGCTCCATATCACGGATCCTGCTCATGTTTTTTCCCAGCGCTTTTATTACAATTCAAAGCTCTGTTGCATCGTTTCTTCCTGCATTGAAGTATCGTAAAATCTCTCAAAAATCGTAGGCTAAGACGTTAGCGTGTTTAGCTTTTACTTTATTCCTCATGCCAACACACTCTTACTCCAAGAGGCGTTCACAGACCCTCAGGAAATCCCAACACTATCACCTAACAGAACAGAATTTGGGTTTAAACTCATTTATTTATAAATACATATAACAGTAACACGTCTACTTAGAGATATATCATGAATCTGGTTTTAAATGGCCCATCATCATAATTTAATTACTGATATGTAGATTTTTCTTACGATAATTATATATTGTCATGTCTCTCCTTACCTCCACAAAACAACTTTCATTTTTCTATAGGAATATTTCTTATAAAAAAAGTTGAAATAAGCTAAATTATCTGCCAGTGGTATAAGATATTTTTACTGAATGTTGGACAGATTGCACCAAAATTAGGTGTTTAGCTGCAGCTCAAAGCTAAAGAGACACAATAATCATTTATAATCTTCATTATTCACATCTGCCGCTCCACGCGCTGAACAAAAGAGATGGTTTGGTTTTCATGTGCTTCGAGGAAACGTCCAATCACGCGTCCTTGGCCTCTACTCGACTTCCTGGTAATCACAGCGCGGCGGCTGCCAACTTCCTGTCAGACGAGTATAAAAAACCTCCGCCATCGTAAAACATGTGCTGGGACGCAGCTTTTTCACCGCAAGAGTTTGGGTTTCACTCGTCCTGATTTTTGTTTTGGTTATCCCTGATTTATCTGGTTTGCCTTGAGTTTTTCTGAACACACTTTGATTTAAACAGTGCTGCAGTTTGGTCCCAGAGCCAGGGAACACCACGCCAGCGATGGGATGGAACAATTTGCTCGAATCATCTTCGACGCGATGCTATCATCACGGTTGAGTTGTGTACACATGTCGGAGTGTGAGTGAAATCCAGGTTAATACCAGGCGCAACGCAGGAATGTTCCAATAATATTTGGGGTGATTTTCCGATAAGTGAGCGTAAACCTTCCTTCCAGCTGTCTGCACCACTGTAAGAAATGCTGCAAACTGATCTGATTGCACTGCACAGCTATTTTTAGTGTTTCTCCAAATGACATTCATGGAAGTGTTAAGATAGCGGTTGTTATTTGTGGTAAAACAATCCAATATATTCCCAGTTGAAATCCAACCTCTGTGGTTTTGATATTAAATTACAATAAGATGCTATGTCACATCTGTAACAGGAAGCAATGAGTTGTAGGTTTTTTCTGCTTTACATTTCATTTAAATGTTTTATAAAGGCTTATCTTTGCTGTTTCTGATTCGTAACTTAAGAATCTCTGTTTGTTTTTCTGTGTTTTTCTTGCACATTTTAAGGATGATTCATCTCGTCCGTTTTCCATGTAAGTCACACCCATTTGTGTCTATATATATATATATATATATATATATATATATATATATATATATATAATGATAATGACATGTTGGACTTTTTCTAAAATAGTTTTTTATTTATTTAATTATTTTTTTCCTCATTAAAGCTTCTTTTTTTAATCTTGTAGGATGTGAGAGTGCTTTTAGTACAAACTGTAAAGCCCAATAGGGGAAAATCTGTGATTTAATGATTTTGGGGCTGAACAAAAAGACGCAATCAACATTATTTTTGTCGCTCCCACAAATTTTGAAAAAACGTCACTATTTGGTGTCAAAAAGTCTAAGGTTTTTTAAAAAATTTTTTCAGGTCCTAAAATTTGTTGCTGTTTTCTAATCTTATATTATTTGAAAAAAAGATGTCATATCTCCTGAACACTTTGTGCTATCCCAACCACTCTTGGTGGACATATTTGATGCCGTTTGGCCAATAGATGGCACTGTACCGGCATCATTAACTTTAAAGGATGGCATCTCTATAGCTTTTCTTGAGAACCCTTCATCGAATCAACATCAACCTTGGTTGGTGAGTTGCTGAGAACCTGAAGGAGCTCAGCTTCAAATCTGGAATTGAAAAAACACTTCTTAAGAACATTGCAAGCAGCACAAACAATCATCCCACTCCCAACAGGCACTGCACTAGTTTACCATGAATAGGGCCAGTGTGGCTCTATGTGTTTAAACTCTCATTAAAGACAAATGATTCAGATAACAATCACATTTAGTTGGAAAGATAGTTGCATGAGCCATTTCAAGATAGAGAGCAAGAGATAAGGAGTTAGGCTATCTTTTGTAAATAGGCGTTAACCTCTAAAGACATACTGTACCATGAGTGGTGGAGGGTCAACATGTTGGTTATTGTATGGTTCTATACAATAAATGGGGGTCAGGACAGGGATGGGCAACACAGGTCCTGGAGGCTACTGTAGGTGCAGGTTTTTGTTCCAACCAAGCAGTAACACCTGATTCCACTAATGAAGGTCCTTATCAAGGATGTAGTGGTTGATTAGTAGAATGAGGTGTTTTATTGCATGGTTGGAACAAAAACCCAATGGACCCAATGGAATTTCCCCATGATGAGACCACCCACATCCATTAACCATTAGCAGGGTCGTGTTGTAACTGTGGTACTTACATATTGGGCATACCAAAATAAAGCGACACCATGCATGAGCCATCAAGAAGCATGGGGGTACCAGTTTTACAAATAGGACGGAAACATGGGGTGTGTTTTAAGAAAATCTTGTTTTGCATACGGCATTGGAATGAGCTTTTAGAAATAGGCTTTAAATTATGTGCAACCGACGAGCAATTCCTGGTTTGGCACATCAACAGCCACAGAGCAGAGATGTACGAGGACGCCGCGTCCACCCGAGCGGAAACCGTCTCCAGGTTCCTCACGATTAAAGATTTAAAAGCTCGGCGGTTGGCCTCTCTCACACCATCCCTGTATCTGCCCGTCCGTCCAGGCTGCAGCTTCATCTGCTCCTAGCTCACATTCCTGCATTCCTTCCGTTCTACCTAACCCTTTTCCTCGCGTCTTCTCCTCCTTTACATCGCCCTTATCTGTTCATCAGCCCTCATCTGTCATTTGCTCTCTGTTTGACACCACCATTTCCATTCTTGACCTCTTTTCATTTCCCGCCTCCGTACACACAGTTCCAACCCCATACCACTAGCATCCTCTGGTTGGCTGGGACGTCTCGTACTCGCACGGCGTCCGGCGTTGAATCACTCGCTTCGGGCTATAAGCCGGACCCGGATCCTGGATCCTGGTCTCGTACGGCGTGACTCAGACAAGCCCCGGACAAACACGCCCGTTCTTGTGGAATCCCACGGGGCTGATTCCACCACTCGGGGCGCACAGCGTCGCCGTCGTCGTGCCAGCGGCGTGACGTACGGCGGTCCGCGCCGCGTCGCCACAAAGGACGCATTCTTGCGCTATAATGCTTCGCCGTGACGGCAGGTCGGGCCTCAGCTGTCTGTGGGCGCTGGCATCCATGACCTTTTCTGCTAGGGGGGCTTCATATTGATATTATGAAAGAGGCGCTTGCTACTGGCATGGGGGGAAATGCATAGGAGATACAATGGTGCACTGTCTATTGTGGCTAATAACGTGGGGCTTTAATGGCGTTTTCCCCAGAACTGCATGTCTATGTCCAGTCTGCTGCTTTGGGAAAGATGCTGAACTGGGTGAAGGAGCATTATTAACTTGATGAATTCCAAGGACCCAGAATATGGGGCAGCATACGTGTTTTACATTTCAGCTAGTATTAAATTGCATGAGAAAAGTCTCAGCTACGACACTAAATAAAGTATTTTTTTAATGTGTATTAAACACAGTTCAGTCTGCTACATAGAAAAAGGTCTAAAACATACTCTGAAATTGCACTGGTTCATGTCACATGCATAAATACTGATCATGCATTGGATTACTCATTTCTGGACTATTCGGGCTAAAAAGGGACCCCAAATATGGGAGGCAGCATATGTTTTTTACATTTCTGCCTGTATAAAGTCATTACATCTAATACATAAATTGCATGAGAAAAGTCTTAGCTACGACACTAAATAAAGTATTTCTGTGTATTTTTATCTGCATTAAGCACATTTGACATTAACGTGGAAAAGGTTATATGGAAAAATAGATGTTCACCTGGTTACAATAGTTCTAAAAACTCTAAAATTCTCTCTATATTGGCATAAATACAGATCCTACGTTGGATTATTTGGGCTACTAACACAGTTTTCCAAGATGAGATTCACAGCAAAACAAGTCACCCACATATTGTACGTTTTCATTTGATTCCAGATTTATGTACAAAGCCCTTGTGTTGTTATTAGAAACCTAGAAAATATCCGTGAATTTTACAGATAATAAACATTTATCTGCGAATATAAAAAGAAAAACCCTTAATCATCAATAATCGATACATTATTAAGGTAATAATTTACAACTAATTGATTAATAAACTAAAACTCAACATGTGTGTGTGATTTAGGGTGAATAAGCATTAATAACTTGATAAAATCCAAGCAGCATCATTTTGTTTATTGCTGCCTGTATTAAGCCATTGCATCCAATACATACATTGCATGATAAAAGTCTCAGCTACAACAGTAAATAAAGCTTTTTTTTTATCGTATAAGCACAATTCAGTCTGGTACATGGAAAAATGGATGGTTATTCATATGGTTATTAAGTTCATATTTGACAACTAATCGATTATTCAACTAATCCTTGCAGCTCCAGTGCAAAGCATGCATACATGTGTGTGTGTGTGTGCATGCACGCATGTGTGTGTGTGTGCATGCATGTGTGTGTGTGTGGTACCGGCACACGGTGATGTCTCCCAGCTCTGAGGTCTGCGGCACCGTGCCATGTTTGAAGTTGGACACGTTGAAGTAGGACAGCGTGTGGTCGATGAAGCCGTGCATGGTGCCGGTGTGGCTGTACATGTACTGGTAGACGAGCCGCGGGATGAAGTCCGACGTGAAGGAAATCACGAAGGCCTCCGAGCGCGAGGAAAGAGAGAGACGCCGTTATGTCGCCAGCACACTTATCAGAAATAATGCACATTTCACTTGTAAAACAGGAGATAGGAATGGTAATAAAGTTGTATTACTAAAGGCTTTTTTTCTCACAGACATGTAAAAGATTTTGTCATTTTTCAGTTTTCCTGCTATAAATGATGATAAATGTGGAATATCTCTGCAACCACAAAGGTTATTGGACTAAAACCTGGAATCAGAATAATTCTACAACATGTGAGGAGACGACAGAAGAGTCAGAATCTATTTATGATGATGATATAGAGAAAATAGAGTTAGAATATTACAACAAAAATTCACTAAAAATAAAAAAATTTAATTAGCCGGATTATCTGCAATGCAAAGTTCAACATTAATAAGATAAGAGTTCAAAGATCAATTATTTGTCAATTATTATGAATGACAATATAACAAAACAAAACCATATTGAACCAAATCACAAAATATTGTAAAAAAAAAAGGTAAATTATCTACAATGGAAAGTTCAAGGCTGAATAAGATAATAGATAAAAGAGCAATTATTAGTCTGTAAAATATGTATATGTATGTATATATATATATATATATATATATATGTAGGTCAATCAAAACCAAAATATTATATATAAAAAAAAAACTTAACATAAACCAAATTATCCTCCAGTGCAATAAGACAAATCTACTCAATATTGAATAATTGCACCAAAAACAACACAACACCCTCATTTTTACAACGTGAGATTTCCCAACTTCCTGTTTTGCGACGTTTGTCCCCGAGTGCGACCCGGTGACTCATCGCGGCAGCACAAATACGAGACGATCTGCAGATTATATAAACGGCGTTTTCCTGGACGCGACGCATACCACAGCCGACCCGGAACAAATCGTAAAAGAATCGGCACAAAAGAATCATTCAGGGAATTTTTTTTTTTTTTTTGAGGCCAAATATTCCACATAACTGCGACACCCCGGGATTTCGTTGTACTTTACAATAATCCATGTGCGACAAATGTCTCATTTATTAACACTATTTAAATAATTTCAAAATAAAGCAGAGATGATTTATTAAAATTTAAAGTTCCTCATAACTGACTCGTTTTGCATTGTGCGAAATTCTGCTTTCATCATTAATGCAATGTGCAGATGGACACGCGCATTCATACTTACATTTATAATGACTGAGAATTTCCCCATTCCACTCAGTATGTTGTACCATATTCCTACAGAAGGGAAAGACAGAACATTTGATTAAGGTTAGTAAAAGATAATCAAAATTAGTTTTTTTATTAACATGTCGTGCAAATTCCTAAAGCATTGCGTCATTATCTCATTAAACAGGATTATCAATTATGAAACTTAGCGGGAGGCTGCAGAATCAAATAGAATGTTTGGTGCATGTCCCACTTCTGACATTTAGACACTGATGGAGTTAGTGTGATAGTAACTACTAGTGGCTCCTGCTGGTCCACGGAAAGTTAAAGTTTACACATAAACAGATGACGGATCTCTTTACAGATTCGATGTGATTTTTGTGTTAAAATTGAACTAATGAACCTTTAAAGGAGTTTTATCTTGTATGATCTGAGGGTCTAAGGACAGGGGATGTTGTGTTGCTTTTGTACAAACTGTAAAACCCACTGGGATAAATCTGTGATTAGTGATTCTGGGCTTTACAAATAAATGACATGAAACCAACATAAACACATAATTTACATTGAGAGAGGCCTGATGATAGCTTTCAAAAGTCTATTTTATCTTGCCAAACGGGATTTTTTCACATGCAAATATTAAATAAAAATGCATTTATACAGAAGCGAGTTGGTAAGAGCTTAAACTTCCCATGCAACGTGTCTGGAAATTTACCAGAAATTTTCTGCCCCTTTTGCAAATGGAGAAGAAATTAGAGAAATACGGATTTTTAATGTACTCAGGGCGCAACCTTTGGGATTTAACCCCTGTTAGCTGTATATAAAAAATGTTTTATGTGTATTTTTGCCTTTAAGTAGATGGTAAATAATGCTGAGATTGTTCATTTCACTTTTGCACCAAAAATAAATAGAAAATTTGCTATGTTGCAAATTTGCAACAATAAGACAACAATAAATCGGTAATATAACAGTGAAAAAACAATGTTTTATTCATTCATTCATAATTTTTTTACTTAGTTATATAAATCTGCAACAGCAGGTTTTCAATAGCAGCAATGCAGACCCTATCTCGCGGCTTGTTGCATATTAGCGACAGCAGGTGTTAAGGGGTTAAAAAAGGCCCTAAAAAGACTCATGGATAATAGGTTTGAGCATTTCTCAGACACATGAATTGAGAATAAACATGCTTTGCATCTTTTTTCCCCAGGTTCCGTTAGCTCACCGATGTCTTTAGCTCGCGCGGCGACGGGCCGGCGAAGCTCCGTCACGAACTTCTTGGCGTCGAGTCTGATCTCGATGACGTTGTTGAGCAGCGCGAACAGAGGAGCGAGCGGGAAGGAGGCGACGAACAGAGAGACGAACCCAAACTGGATGACTGCGAGAGGAGAAAAAACATGAAATGACATTTGATTTATGTGCAGTCTGACGGCCTCGAGCTGCTGGATGAAAATAAAATAATAATAAAAAGGACATGTCACAAATTGCATTGCTGAAACTTCCATAAATATCACGGTCTTAAATACATAAAGATAACAAGTTAAAGTCTCCTTCTGCAGGGCACAGCTGGAACAAAGAGTTTGTTCGTGTTCAAGAGGGGAATTCCTGCTAAAATCATGCGTTTTTTTTACAATAGGATCATGCTTTTTGCTTGGTATGAATAGATGCTTCTTATATATGCGACATGATATCACAATGTGAGCTGTTGTAAATGGATACAAACAGGAAAAAATAAGAGTTTAGCCCTTGGTAAAAACAAAATAAGGGGATATTATAGATAAAAATAAAAAAACTGACTTTACAGAGCATGGTATCTGTCCTCCAAGTTAATTAGCACCTTAAGCCCCAGGCCTATTTTTCAGTTTTCCTGCAATAAATCACAATAAATATGAATTATCTCCACAATTACAAAGCTTATCAGTTTATGTTCTGATTTAATAACTAATTAAATTACTAAAGAACACACAGCATGACTGAGAGGACACGTTAAAACTACATTCAGATGATATATCCAGCCCCATTTTTCAGTTTTCCTGCTATAAACCATAATAAATATAAATATGTCTACAAGCACAAAGGTTATTGGACTTAAACCTGGAGTCAGAATAAATCTACAACATGTGAGGAGACTACAGGAGAGTCAGCGTCAATAAAAACATGGTCAACAGATAAAAATACTTCCAGAAAGTCGAAGGTCCTGGTCTGATCGGAGCCGTGCAACCTTAGCCGTGTGGGAACGGGGGTTTCCAGCGACAAAAAGGCGAATGAATGCCAGAGGGCGGGCTCAGAATAACCCCGCCACCCACCTGAGCCGGGGTCGGCGGGTTCGAGGGAACGGCCCAACGACGACGCGTTCGCATGTTACCGTGCGTTTTTTTACGTGCACGGCTCAGACATTTCTGACATTCTTTAGTTTCGCCCCGCGGCGAAGGACGCTTCTTTACTGACCCCACTCGGTTTATGTCATATAGAACTGCTGCGAAGATGCTCACAGAGGTTCTGATTGGACCAAACGACGGGAAAACGACGTCCTGCTTTCTCTTAAAGGTACAGCGTGCGGTGTCTGGTGGCCTCTGGTGGCTAGGTTGCAGATTGCAACCTGAATAACCACAAGTGTGTTGGAGAAACTACATCAGCTGTGGGGAACGTGAAAAACAGCAAAGTTCAGAGACGTGGAGGTGCAACCGTGTTTTATAGGATGCAAAAATTAAAAATGGTTGCCATTCATTTTAGTGGAAATCGCTCGCTTGGTGCATATACGCTGAAAAACTTCCTCAATTCCAGGGTTAACTTCCACATTTCATAGAGACTGGTAATCTCCTTCTATGATGCTATGTAAATATAGATTTTAATTCACTTTGACCACATTTAAAACTATTCAGAGAAAAATAAATGAATAAAAAAATGTATAAAAAAAAGTCCAGACTTAAAAATCGAGAATACTAGAATTCCTTCCTAATGTATTTATTTCGTATATCTGTTGGAAAATTCTCCTCAAAATAACAAATCTGCAAGTACTGAATAAGTTAAAATATTTATAAAAATATTCTCATAAAAATATGAGTTTGATCAAATTTTTTCACTTGACATAAAAAAATCAAGAATTTTCAACATTTTTTTGTGTACCTTTAAAGGCCTAATATGGAATTTTCCATGTACAATTAAAAAAAAAATAACTAGATCTATATTATGTTGAGCTGCATTAATAAATAAATCTTTTTTTATTATATAGCGTGATCAAAGAGTAAAAGCACATAATGATGATAATGTTTTTTACTGTTATTTATCCTTTCATTCCATTTTATGCTGATCCTAACAGACTCCCATGATCCCACGGTGCTTCTGGACGCCATCAAACCGAGAGACCTCACGGCGGCAGAAAACAAAAAAAAAAATCACAAATCGTGTGTGTAAACTGTAGAAATCTGACTTTTTACTTCTCGTTTCTGTCTTTCATCTTTCAGCGGTTTCGGGGTTTGTTTTTGGAAGCCGCATTTACGAGAAGCGTTCCCACGCGGCACACGTCCAAGTTCGCCCTCAAAACTTCACTCGTTGTTTGTGTTACCTCAAAATCTTCGTGTTTTTTTACGACTTTGACCTAAGAGCAAAGTGGAGGTTTTTTTTTTAGTTTTTTAAAGGGGGGGGGAAAGGTCACGGTTCCTGAAGTCGAGCTTGTTGCTGCCTGTTTGTCAATTTGGCTCCAAAAACCAGGAGGAAACTATTGGAAATGTCTTTGGTTTTGCCCCTTTCATTCCCCTTGTATAAACCCATCAATAAATCAATCAAGTCAATAATTGTTGCAGGAAGGTAGGTTTCATCGCAGTGTTTGCTATTTTCCTATTTTCATGACTTTAGACATGTTAAAGGTCCCATATTTCCATATATTCATAAAACTCAGGCTTTTCTTTGCAGCTCTGGAAGCCGAACAAGAACAAGTCTTTTTGTGTGTTAAAGTATTAAATTCCAATGATATCAGAGCATAAACTGATAATAAACTAAATTGATGTTTCTCCTTGAACACGTCGTCTTTGCAGGATCTGATTAGAAAAGCAGCACATTTAGTGCAAATTGAACTGCTGCCATTGCTCTTATAAATATAACCTGAACGTGTGTGTGTGTGTGTGTGTGTTCCCCTCAGACATAACCTGCCTTAACAAGCATCCGTATATTTACCCCCAGGGAGGCAGTTTATGCGTCACGTTTTTATCTATCAACTCTTATTGGGACGCCGCCCCCTCCTGGTCGGCCTGGGAATGACCTCAAGAGTCGACAGGAAAAAGTTTAGAGAAACATGTCTGAAACCATCCTGATTTATCTGTGCTGTTCTGTCTGGGTTTTAGCGTTGATTTACGGCCGTTTCCTCCCATCCAACGTCGGTGCCAACAGCAGTGAAGGCTGGTAGTGCCAAGCACAAACCGAGGCTTAAAGCTTTAAACGTTAAACGGAGATTTACTGTGGTTGACTTTAAAAAATGTGTTTGAAATTTACTGTATTTTCACAACCATAAGGCACCGTACTAAAAGGCTCAGTCTCAGTTCTGTGTGTCATTACTGTATTTAACACACACATAAGGAACCTAACTATAAATACACACATAGATATATACTGAAATAGAGCAGGAGCTAAACTGAGTTTGGCTGTGCTTTATTTAAGTATTGATTACAAAGTACTAACATTTTTTATTCATCATGGTAAAACACACGGAAAAAACAAGCACACAAGTGTGTGTATTTAAAAATAGAGCGGGGTAATGTCATCAATCAAACCATCAAAGTCCTCATCCTCTGTTTCTGATTCCAACAGCAGCTAAATCTCCATCAAACATGCCAGCTTCACTTTCTTCACCATCAGAGTCACTTTCCTCTAAATGATGCGTTATAATCCGCTGGAAGTTGCTGCGCTACCGTAGTCCTGGTCTGGATGAAGAAATGGCACCAAAACAAAAGCACCAAGACGGAAATGTTCAATTTTCATTTCTTCTGCTGCTTTACTGCTTTTAGAGAATGGTGACCGTCAGAACGCTTCTCCCACTCGTTCTTTGCTCTGTGATCCACTGATCCAGTCTCTGCTCTGTGATCCACTGATCCAGCCTTTGCTCTGTGATCCACTGATCCAGTCTCTGCTCTGTGATCCATTGATCCAGTCTCTGCTCTGTGATCCACTGATCCAGTCTTTGCTCTGTGATCCACTGATCCAGCCTTTGCTCTGTGATCCACTGATCCAATCTTTGCTCTGTGATCCACTGATCCAGTCTCTGCTCTTTGATCCACTGATCCAGTCTCTGCTCTGTGATCCACTGATCCAGTCTTTGCTCTGTGATCCACTGATCCAGTCTCTGCTCTGTGATCCACTGATCCAGTCTTTGCTCTGTGATCCACTGATCCAGTCTCTGCTCTGTGATCCACTGATCCAG
Organism: Eupleurogrammus muticus; assembly: GCA_036785175.1. Taxonomy (NCBI): domain Eukaryota; kingdom Metazoa; phylum Chordata; class Actinopteri; order Scombriformes; family Trichiuridae; genus Eupleurogrammus; species Eupleurogrammus muticus. The sequence goes on along the minus strand of JAYKQN010000022.1, from coordinate 17,212,230 downwards.
TCTCTTCCTTCAGTTTAAACTGTGCTTTATCAGCGTGTCTCTTTACCATTTTCAGGTTGTTAAAACAACCATGTTCTGCATAACGCACATCCCCGTTATTTTATCTACAATCCATGCCCACACTTCCCCTACATACATACATAGGGAGCACCAACATTTTGATGGAAATAGAAGACTTTAATGTGCCCTTATAGTCCTGAAAATACGGTATTTATACTATTATTACTTTTGGAGGAGATTGACAGCCATATTTAGAACATTGGCTTCTTGTCATGTTACTGTATTATAAAACTCTAAAATTAATGTGTGTGCCATGAATCAGAAAATTGAATTTATGACTTGATTTTTTACAAAAACTCATCTACAGACATGCGTCTTTTCAGAAATCGTGATTATATTTCGCCATCCTGACACATTTTCTTGCCTGTGATCAAACCTAGACAGAAAATGTACAAATCAGCTAGAACGGTGAAAAACAAACAGAATCCAATCACTGCGTCGTCTGCAGCTAAAACACGAGTCAGTTTGATATAAAACACACGTGAGATTCATTAGGCACCAGGAGGAGGAAAAAAGCTTTAATCTGAGAACGCGTCTCTGGTGTTTATGTGCGAAGGAGTGAATGTAAATTCCTCTTTGAATATACAGCACAGCGTGTGTGTGTGTGTGTGTGTGTGTGTGTGTCTGCAGACACAGATTACATAACACCTCAGGATTTCAAAAAGTATCTTTGGAGCTCAAATAGCAGCCTCTGTTTCCCCAAGGCTGTTTTTTTACCTCTGTGTGTGTGTGTGTGTGTGTGTGTGTGTGTGTGTGTGACTCACTCATCTCCATGTACTCGGGCGTGAGGCCTTCGAAGGGGGCCAGGGCGTAGTCCAGGTTCCACTGCTGGGGGCGCTCCCCCCCCTCCTGCTGCACCGCGCTGCCTTTATCCTTCAGAGCGCGGAACAACTTCTTCAGCTTCCTGTCAGGATGGAAAGGAAACTTAAAGAGGATGTAATAATGAATTTATGGGATTATGATGGTGTCACTGTCCTGACGTTCCGACTTGTTCTGACAAATTAAAGTGACTTTTCATACCTCTGTCAAATACAAGGGATTTTTTGATTTTTTCACATAAAAATCAAAGTCAAAGTCAAAGTCAAAGTCAATTTTATTGTCAATTTCTTCACATGTACTTGACATACAAAGGAATCGAAATTGCGTTTCTCACTATCCTATGCGTTTACATGTACAACAACATGTACAACAACATCAAGGTGAGTATTTCACCTCAGTTTTTACTTAAATAGGACACAAAGAAAGTCTTCTAACTATAAAGTGTATATATATAAAGGAGCTTTCTATATTATAGTCATTTGTTGATGTGATTTTTGGTTTTTACACATTCTAACGAAACAAATCAACTATGGCTTCAGTCCTATTTAAGTAAAAACGGAAGTTAAATACTAATTTGTAATTAAAAAATAAAAAATCTCTTGTATTTGACAGGAGTAGGAATCACTTTGGGCTTAAGTATATATAGGGCAGCTATTTACATTATATTATATTATATTATAATATATTATAATATATTATATTATATTATATTATATTATATTATATTATATTATATTATATTATATTATATTATATTATAGAAACAGCATCAAATAAAACCTTAAACATACCATGAATGATAATATTAAAACTCTATATGTATAAAAGCATATAAGATATTTAATATTAAAAAAGTAAAAGTGGAATAAAATAAAATTTAACCTGTTAAAATCTATAAATAAATCACATAGAATGATTTTTTGCAGATGATACCGCTCTTATGCTAAAACCTTGTTAACCTATTAAAATAAAACTAATACAGCAGCAGCATAGATTTTTATTTATAAATCCCATGTTAAACCTGAGCTCCAACACTAAATAAAGTATTTTATCTGCAGTAAAACCCAATGTTACTGTTACATCATTATTATATATGTACATGTTGTTGTGCAGCACGTGTGTATTCTAGGTATTACGGTAAAAGCATGATAGGGCTGATTTAAAAATAGACCGGTGAACGTGATTGGTCAGTCAGTCATAAGTGAATAAATGCACAGAAATACATAAAGAAATAACTAAAAAATATACAAAAACAGCTCCTGCTTGTAAACTGTAAAATGAGGCTTTGAAAATCTGGACTTTCTAGTGTGTAAATTATCCAAAAACCTCTAATACATGGAAGCATTGAGTTTTATTATAAATCTCATGTTAAACCTGAGCTCCAACACTAAATAAAGTATTTTATCTGTTCCTGTTACAGCATCAATATATATCATCAATATCCACATCATCAATACAATAATAAAATAGTTTAATATAATATCAGTAGTAGCTGCAACTAACCACTATTTAGAGATTTATTTAGATTGGAGCTGTTTGTGGGATTATTTAATTGGCTCCTTTATAATCTCCTTTTTAAACATTTTACAGAAAATATTCCTCATGTTCTTAATGATCCTCAGTGATTTACAGCATTTTATGGAACAATTATTGATCTTTGAACTCTTATATTGTCAATCATGAACTTTGCATTACAGATAATTTAGATTATTTCATGTTTTACAGTTATTCCAACATTCTAACTCTATTTTCTGTGTAACATCCTCATAAATAGATTCTGTCTCTTCTGTCGTCTCCTCACATGTTGTAGATTTATTCTGATTCCAGGTTTTAGTCCAATAACCTTTGTGTTTAGAGATATTCCACATTTATCATCATTTACAGCAGGAAAAGTGAACAAACAAACAGGCCTGGAGCTGAAAGTGTAAAATCAAATCCTGATTCAACAAATAACAGTGACATAAAGTCTTGAGACATGCTGGTTTAAAATAAAACATTCAACCTTCCACTGAAACAGAAGCTGTGTGTGTGTGTGTGTGTGTGTGTGTGCAGCCTGTAAAAGGCTCTAATAAAAGCAGCTAAAATGTTTCTCTGCATTATTTATATTGTTATCACACACACACGCGGGAATTACAGTTTTAGACGCACGTACAGAGGCAGAATAAATGTTTACTGTCCACTAAACGAACACACACACACACACACACACACACACACACACACACACACACACACACACACACACACACACACACACACACACACACACACAGCAGGGGCAATTAGTCCAATATTATTATTCATTTTTTGTCCTGATTTGGTCTTGTTTTATAAAAAAAACAAGATTAGCATTTACTTAAAAATAATAAAATTTACTAAAATCAAGAAAAAAAACTTCTAATAACAGACTAATTGTATTAAAACAAGTTATTTTCACCTTAAACAAGTTTTTACAGTGAGGGCTTTGTTTCTTAATCTTTTAAACTATTTCATAGTTATAATGCATATAATTACATCAGTTTAGTCACTAACAATCATGTTACGCATCTATTTATTCCCAATGTTTTACTCTGCTTTGATTAAATTGGCATTTTAATCAGTGGCAGAATGATTTGTAATTAGATCACATGACGTCATGTGACAGGAAGCTGGAAACTCGGTTTAATCTGTCGCTCGTTAGTGAAAAACATAGAAAGTTATTCAATTAAAACACGTAATTAAGCAAGAATTGGTTGTGATGAATTTACTGGGTCGACGTAAAGTGTTTAAAGGTTATTTTAACTAAATTAAAAAGGTTTAATCCATTATAACTTCTAAATGTTAGTTAAGTTACATGAGGGGGACCCAGTTTAATGGTGTAGGTACAAATATATGTAAAATTATACACTCAACAAAAGAATTTCTTGCTAAAATTTTTGCAGCGTAGTCGGAGCATTTCGGGTCAAACTCATAAAAAACCTCTAACGCAGCTCGCGAGATTCCCCATAAAACTGGAAAAAAACGCACACACACACACACACACACACACACACACACACACACACACACACACACACACACACACACACACACACACAACACACACACAAACACACACACACACACACACACACAAACACCTGACCTGACGTAACCAAGCAGGTCGGGGGTTGCAGCCTGCAGGAAACTCTGCTGCTATAAACACAGTTGACCTCTGACCTTTGGGATTTACACGTTAAAAAAAAAAGTCACCGTACGGACACGGGAGGGAAGGTGCGTCACCACGGTAACGGTCGTCAAAGCCGCTGAAACTCACGGGATGCCGATCTCAAAGATGTTGTTCTGGATGAGCTGCTTCCCCAGCATGATGATGCTGAGCTGGATGCACAACTCGATGAGGCAGCCCCCTGGAGCACACTGACACACACACACACACGCACACGCACACGCACACACACACGCACACACACACACACACACACACACACACACACACACACACACACACGCACGCACGCACGCACGCACGCACACACACACACGCACACAAAGTGGACATTTATTAACCACACCAGTCATAGGCCTATTTTTCAGTTTTCCTGCTGTAAATGATAATAAATATGGAATATCTCTACAACTACAAAGGAACAAAGAAATCTATAACATGTGCAGTGAGTACAGATATTAGTGTTTTTAAACTTAAAAGAAGACTAAACTGACCCAAAAAAGGGGAAAATAAGCGATAAACCTATTTATCTTCAATGCAAAAGTCAACGAATCCTTTATTTTTCCCCAAAAAATCCTACAAATCAAAGTGAGGATCATTCCAGAACATGAAGAATATTTTCTGTAAATGTTTAAAAAGGAGATTATAAAGGAGGCAATTAAATAATCCCACAAACAGCTCCAATCTAAATAAATCTCTAAATAGTGGTTAGTTGCAGCTACTACTGATATTATATTAAACTATTTTATTATTGTATTGATGATGTGGATATTGATGATATATATTGATGCTGTAACAGTAACATTGGGTTTTACTGCAGATAAAATACTTTATTTAGTGTTGGAGCTCAGGCTTAACATGAAATTTATAATAAAACTCAAAGCTGCTGCTATATTAGAGGTTTTTTGATAATTTACACACTAGAAAGTCCAGATTTTCAAAGCCTCATTTTACAGTTTACAGACAGGAGCTGTTTTTTTTATATTTCTTAGTTATTTCTTTATGTATTTCTGTGCATTTATTAATTTATGACTGACTGACCAATCACGTTCAGCGGTCTATTTTTAAATCAGCCCTATCATGCTTTTACCGTAATACCTGGAATACACACGTGCTGCACAACAACATGTACATATATAATAATTATGTAACAGGAACATTGGGTTTTACTGCAGATAAAATACTTTATTTAGTGTTGGAGCTGTTTAACATGGGATTAATGGATATGAGGGGATTTTAAATTTTAACAGGTTAATTATCAGTTAATGTCATTATAATAAAATCGTACAGACAAACACTGACCTCTTCCATCCTGTAATCGTTGAAGACGTACACGTAACTTCCTGGTCGACCTGCAAACCTACAAAAGCACATGAAAATCTATTTGTAGCAGCAGTTATGTTACGTCCCACACACACACACCCCCCCCCACACACACACACACGCTTACCGTCCCTTGAAGAACGCCACGTAGAAGATGGGAGCGTAAGCGTTGACGAACTTGAGCAGAAAAGCTTTTAAAATGAGGCGTTCCTCGAAGTTAGTTTCTGTTTTAGGAATCTCTGTAAAAACATAGATAAAACACAACATAGGACCAATGATTGAAGGGAATAAAACAGACCCAGCATTTAGAAACTCGAGTTCTTGTTGCACATTATTTTGTATTTTACCTCTTTCTGTACGTGCATTGTATGTTTTTATGTATTTGAATGTTATTTGTTGAGTCTGCAGAGATGTGGTGGAGGTGGTCAGGCTAGCATTAGAAGAGTAGATGTTTCATCTCCTAAAACGGTGTTTGAGGCTGTTTTTACTACAATTAGTCCAATTTGAGTTAATTAACTAATTAGTGTTGGAGCTGAGGTTAAATTGATTAAGTTAAATGATGGCCAGTTCTACTCAGATTTGGACTAAATGTAAAATAAATGATAAAATGTTTTTCTGACTGAAGCATGACACACACACACACACACACACACACACACACACACACACACGCACACACACCCAGCTCGGTGAGCCAGACGGCCACGGCGCCGTAGATCTCGTCCAGGATGAGGATGACCACCAGGTTGATGATGACGGCGGTGGCCGTCACCGTGACGCGCACGTTGGACTTGGTCTCGGGGTCGGGGCTCATGGCCATCAGCGCCGACACCGTGATGCGGTAGATGATGACGCCGAACACCGCCGAGAACGTCAGGCCGAACTGGACCGCAGACCAGAACCAGGAGGTCAACAAAAACCAATTCAACTTTTACATCAATCACCAACTAGTTTTACAATCGATTAACAGAGAAAATTTCCAGCTTTTCAAATCAGATATTTTTGTTTATTTAGTCGTCTGTAACAGCAGCTGAATGTATTTAATGGTACAGTTTTTTTTTATTATTAAGCAGAAGTCTCTTAAATTATTGATTATTGATTATTTAATTTTTTCTCCTTAATTACAGTCAATTAAATTACAGCTACAAACGAACAATTAGTCGATTAATCAATTAGTTGCTATTAAACTATCATATAAATCACCAATAATTTTGATAATTAATTATAAAAAATCTGTTTGTAGTTGTTGTAGTCTGCTGGTAGATCTTAATAAATCTTATTTTTTCCTCTTGATTTAATTAGAGCTGCAATGATTAGTTAATTAATAAATTAGTCGCCATTTTTTGAGTTAATTGACAACTATTCTGTTAATTGATTAATCAGTTTGAGTCAATCTTTAATTGTAAAATGTCCAAATTCTCTGGTTCAGCTTCTGTTCTCTGATTATTTCCTGGTTTCTTTATTCTTCTATAACAGTAAACTGATGATCTTTGGGTTGTGGACAAAAAAAGACATTTTATTTTGAAAATTCAGCTTTAAGAAACACTGATCGACGTTTTACAAACCAAACAAGGTGACGATAATTTTAATTAATAATTATTATTTCTCTCTATGGAACACTCAGTCATTTAACAATCATTAGTTTCCGCCCTAAAGTGATTTATATGGTTCTACGTGGAGCATCGATCAGATTTGAACGCACTGACCATGAAGAGAATAGACGAGACGTTGATGAAGTATCCAGGAAGACGATCCTTCCAGGTCAGCTTCTCTACAGCCGGCTGGCAGGAAGACAAAGACAGATTAAGCAGTGTGTGTGTGTGTGTGTGTGTGTGTGTGTGTGTGTGTGTGTGTGTGTGTGTGTGTGTGTGTGCGTGTGTGTGTGCGTGTGTGTGTGTGTGCGTGTGTGCGTGTGTGTGTGTGTGTGGCGACGCCTGCTGAGACATCACAAAATAAAAGAAAGAAGCTGCTTGTTGAAAATGTCAAAAACTACAGTTTTAAAAGTTTTCATCAGCATCTCAAAATGTACATTTTGGTTCATGTTTGGTTCTTATCATGAAAAAGTCCATTTTACCACATTTCGTACATAAAACACAGAATAATAAATGGTGTAACCCAACAAGAATTAAATAATTATTCAATTATTTCAGCTCATATAATTAGTTTCTCATAAGATCATAAGTTTGTGGATTCTCTCAGCAACAAGTGGATTTTTTTTTTAACTTATTCCTTTAAAACTCAGCTGGTTCTGCAGAGCGACGCTGCATCTACGTCCACCAGGTAATAAGACGCCTTCAGCCCAGGAATAGGGATTAGATGCACATGGAATTTTCCCAAAAAACACACACACACCAAAATCAAACACACACACACACACACTCAGAGACTCATGGACTGATCAGTTTTCTCGTCCTCCAAAACACAATTCATCAGGACAACATCGCCACCTAGTGGAAATATTGACTCAGTGCAACCTCCAGTACACACACACACACACATCCCACCACATGTTATATTACATATAAATTAATTATAATTATTATTTATATGAGTGTACAATAAATCTAAATGTATTTTACATGTCTATTTTATCATCTATCGCATATTTTGCTTTTATCTTAAATGTTAAACAGACAGATTTGATCACAGACTCTGAGTAATAATAATTAGTTGCAGCCTTTCCTGCTTCATAAATTTATTTATTATTAATTTTTTGTTGCTTTTAGAATTGTTTTATTACAAAAAAGGTGTTTTACAGTTGACAAATAATATCTGGTTTGGTGGCACAATGGATGGAATCATAATGAAGACACACACACACACACACACACACACACACACACACACACACACACTCTGAAGGTCTTCTTGTCCTTCACTAAGGTTTTCCCTCATGTGTGTGTGTGTGTGTGTGTGTGTGTGTGTGTGTGTGTGTGTGTGTGTGCAGTAGTAAATGGGTCAGGATCATATTTGGCTCGTAACCCGGTGAGATTCCTCAACCATCACTTCTCTGCTCTTTTCTCTCTTTTCTTTGTTGAGAAAAATAAAATAACCTGAGCGTCTCATATTTAATGGAAATATTCACGTGTTAATAAAATTGAAAATCATTATTCTGACCCCTTGTGGATGTTTCATTTGGTTTATTTTATAGATTTTAACATGTTCTTGATTCATACTAGTGTTTTTAAATGACCATCCTTCATTAAAACAAGCTAATTTAACTCAATTAAAAAGTAATTAGTAGTACAGTTTATATGCATTCCTCCATTAATGAGCTCTGAATCTTTTATTGTTTTGTGTGCTTGGTAAAATCTATGAAATGATTTAGTTTAAAAATTCATTTCTGAAAACATATATCTTTAAAAAGTAGAACACATGGTGGTATGAAGTGAGTAATGAGCATTTAAGATAAAAAGTAAAAAGTGATAGATGAAATATTTTAAAAAGGTTGAAAAGGTGAAAGAAAGAAATAAAAAGTAAAATATTCAGATAAAAAAAGAAGTCAAACAAGACGTAATGAGATTAAAGACATTATGATAATATATATAAATATATATAATTTTTAGCTAATTCTTTTGACTTTGTTGTACCTTTTCAACATTTTATTTAATATAAAGTGCTGTGCATATCAATAAAGTCAATAAATCTGCAGAAATGATTCATCATTAAACATGTGTCATCACTTCATTGATAATTCTCCACATCTCAGGTTTCTAAAAGTCAAAACTGGATGTTGATGAGTTACGTTCAATAAAAAACAGGAAAGAAGAACCTGGGAAAGTGATGACAAAGTTTAATTTAACTTTACACAATAGATAAAGTTGTTATATTAATGCTGTTGTCTCAATGTCAATAATCAGTACTTTTGTTAATTTATCAAGTCAATGCTTTAATCTGGCTACTGTCTTTTCAAAATAAGAGACTTTTTAAGTGACATCACAATGTTCTATGAATGTCTACAGTCGAGGCCTTTTTGATTGAAATGATTCATAAATATAATAATCTCTGTGCTTCTAGAGCCACGAGGTGACGTGAAAAGATGAAGAAAGTTCATTTCACTGTTTTAACGTCAAGTGATGCACAGAAAGTTTCACAGCAACAAATACCTGAGGAGTGGAGAGTGCTGCAGCCAGAGGACGAGACAGGAAGAGAAGAACAGACAGGAAGCAGCCTGCAGGACAGGGGGGGGGGGGGGGGAGGAGGAGGAGGAGGAGGAGGAGGAGGAAGAGGAGGAGGAAGAGGAGGAGGAGGAGGAGGAAGAGGAGGAAGAGGAGGAGGAAGAGGAGGAGGAGGAGGCGTGGAGCAGAGGTTACCAGTATTCCTGCAGCCAGGGCAGACAGCAGTCTTTGTCTCCATCTGTCCTTCCCTATCACTGTCCCGTCCTCCTGCTTCTCTGGCTGCAACACAGATGGAGAGGTTACACACACACACACACACACGCACACACACACACACACACACACACACACACGCTGCAAAAGAACTGAAATTCTGGTGACTACAGGTGAAAATACCACATTTTTCTTATAATTCGTCCAGTATTGAGGAGAATTATTTAATTCCACTGCCTGAAAATTCTGCTTATCTCCAATGCTTTTTTCTCTGATTTGGGTCAGTTTGGTTTGATTGTTTAGTTTTTGTTAAATAAAAAAAAAATCAAGTAAAAATCAAGAAAAAAGGCTTGAAATTATTAAGTAAAATTACCAACCAGTGAATTAAGATAATTCTACTCAGTACTGGATGAATGAGATATTTTACCTGTTAAGATTTCAGTTTTTGCAATGCACACACACACACACACACACACACACACACACACACACACACACACATATTTATATTTAATATAAATATCTAATGTTGTATATATATATATTATGTAATGATACTATGACCTTTGACCCTTTGTCTTAAATATACACCATTAAAAGCAAAAATATACACGGCAAAAAATAAAGTGATATTAAATAAATTAATTTAATATAAATAATTTAATAATTACATTTTAAAAAATGAATAGAAATAAAAAGTAAAAATATTCAGATAAAAAAGTAAAAATCGAGAGATAAGAAAATTATAAGGTAAAAGATATTATGATAATAAAGGAACATAGTTGTTGAGGTTTAACTTCTTCCAGCTAATCTGAATTTATAAAGTGTTCTACAATCTGCAGAATCACTATATTTTAGTGTTTTAGTTGCTGAACGTGTGAGTCTGTGTTTGCGTCTAACCACCTGCAGGTGGCGCTGCTCCAGGCTGTGACACACAGCACAGAGCTCATCAACCCTTCACATCAAATCACAAATCCTGTCTGAGAGATTCCTGTTTTTGGTGCCTTAAAGCCTCCGTAGGGCATCCTCGTCGTCACGGTAACAGTAAAAAAAGACGTTTCATTCAATTTCCTCACACCTCCCATACACACACACACACACACACACACACACACACACACACACATATATATATGGACTCTGTCTAGAATATACAACTAGTTGATAAGCATGTGTTTTTATGTTTTAAAAACGTTTTAAGAGAGTTAAAGCGAATTTACTGAACTCATGTGACTGAACCCTGATGTTATTTAACCCATAAGAACAAAGACACATTTCTCCTGAAAGTAAAGATAGACCAAAAGCACCACCTGAAACACAATCCTGAATAATTTACTTGAACAACAGAAACTATGTTGATTCAGAAATAAGTGAATCAGCTAAATTATTGAGCAGCTCGTTAACTTTTTTCTTATTGTGACATAAACGTCACATGTTTAACATGATTATTTTTAGGTTAAACGCCTGATGTGACAGATGTCCATAACATATTGTTGTTTTATATCAATTTATTCACTAATTATGGTGAGAACACGTTAAATGTAATAATATATGACATGTTATTAAACCATTAACCTTGTTAAATTGTTTTAAACTCACCTTTAGTGACAAAAATCCAGATGTTTGAAATTATCACACACGGTCACATGGCCACGCCAAGTGGTCACATGACTGCCACACCAGGTGGTCACATGGCCATGCCAGGTGGTCACATGGCCATGCCAGGTGGTCACATGGCCACACCAGGTGGTCACATGGCCACACCAGGTGGTCACATGACCGCACCAGGTGGTTCAGTATATGTCACTCAAGGCTTTCATCAGCTTAAGTTCAGGACGAACTTTATTTTTCAGAAGATTTCCAGCATCATTTGTTGTTACACGTCATGACTGGACTGTTTATTCCAAAACCTGGCATTTTATGCTTTGGTTTTATGCTTTTACTTTGAAAGGATTTAAAATCAAAGGATTAAAAAAAAAAAGAAACCACACGGTAATATAAAAATCATTTATGGTCGTTATCATTTATCTCAGCTATGAGGTGTAAGACGTTAGCAGAGCTGATTGGTTCACGTGTTCCAGCCCCAGAGCTGTGATTGGACAGTTTACTGTCTTCCCTTTATGGTCAATGATCTCCTTCCTGATAATAAAACCCTGTAACTCATAGACACTAATGAGTGTGCTGCCCTCTGCTGGACAAACTGGAGTAAAACACACTCTGAAATTAAAGGGCATTTACACACTTTAGTATTTTAATTTTCAATGACTATTACCAAGAAGTGACTTGCTTTTCTGGTATAAAAGCACCTGTTAGACCTGTAGTAATTACTTACTAATGTCCTCTGTGACATCACAACACGTTTTTCCTACCTCGCTCTTTTTCTTTTTTTTCTTATTTTTCTGCGTCCTCTGTTTCTTCTGGAGGAGGATGGTCTCATATTTGGGTCTGGGGTGTTCCTGAAGGGAAAAAAAAACAGGAGAATCACTGAAATTTTAAAAGTGAGAAAAAAAAATGAAAACTACAACTCCCATGATGCCGCGCTGCTTCGCCACATCACCAAATTCTTCCTATTATATTATTTGTCTCTTGTTTCAATTGAGAGACCAATTAGTGGGATAAAAATACCTGATGTTTCATTCAAGATTCAAGGTATTTATTGCTGTTTGCACGATAAAAAAACATTGAATTCTTGTATTTGTGGTGTTTTTTTGGTGTAAAATCTCTGTGACGCACCTCGTCGTCCTCGATGCCCGTCAAATCCCAACTGAAGCTCAGGCTGATCTGACGCCGCTTCCACTGCTCCAGAAACAGCACGGCTACACGCGATAAGACACATGCACACATGCTGGTTACAGCTTTTACAGAGAGATTCACTTAAATTTACTATGTACAAGAAAATGCATTAGATACGAACAGGTCAGACTTTTCATATTTTCCACATCAAGTCTTGATTTTGTTCACTTTAATCTTGTTTTCTTAAAAAGTTGTACACTGTAAAACCTTAAAACTGGCAGCAATTATCCAGAAAGTTACTGTAATTATTATTGCTTTTTACATTAGAAGTACTGCACTTCTATTTACAGTAATATGTCTTTATTGTAAAATTGTCAGTTGTATTTACAGCATTTGGTGATTAATTGCACAATAAAAATCAATTAAGAGCTGTTATTTCAGTCGTATTTGCAGTATTAGGTGACTAACTGTTTTGTAATACAGTAAGTTGACTAATGTGATTTTCTACTGTAATTTACAGAAAATTATACAGAAATGTACTGTAACAATCATTTACAGTAACATTACTATGTTTAACACAGTGAATACCTGCAGGTTTCACACAGTGTGGAAATAAAAAGATTAAAAATATGTGAATTAAAAGACAACATTATGATAAAAAGTCAAACTCAGGATGAAATTGACCCCCACCGAGAAAATAAAAGTTGGTGTATTGCACCAAAACATACGTCACGTGTTAAGATTCTGTTTTTTTTTTTCTTGGCAGTGCAGCTCTTAAGATCTGAGCAGCTTTCAGCACATTCAGCAGATACACACACACACACACACACACACACACACACACACACACACAGCCTCACCCCACAGCGACATGAAGATGGCGAAGAAGACGGTGGCCGGGTTGTCGAAGAGGTGCGACGCTCTGGCCGTTCCGCAGGCCGTGCTGAGATGCCAGAAGTCGCAGGCCCCGTCGCACAGAGGACACATGGTGAAATTCAGACGCTCGTCGCACATCTCCAAACTTCAAGGGAGGAAGATGATTAGAAGGAAATAAAACGTAAAATGAAGGGAATAAAGAAAAGGTAGAAAAAGGAGTAGTTCTGACTTGTTTCTGTTATTTTAACACACATCCATAACACAAGCTGCTCTGTTTTGACCTTATAGTCAGTGTAGGCTGAGTTATCAATCGTTAGCTCACACACACACACACACACACACACACACACACACACACACACACACACACACACACACACACACACACACACACACACACACACACAGAGCCAGGCATACCTGCTGTGTTCCTCCTACACATACCTCACTCAAGCCAGTTTCAGCAGGTATCTGGGCAATCCCTGGCTGTGTGTGTGTGTGTGTGTGTGTGTGTGTGTGTGTGTGTGTGTGTGTGTGTGTGTGTGTGTGTGTGTGTGTGTGTGTGTGTGGCCTACGTGCATACATTTAAACTGTGGTAAGCACAGGAGCAATCCATCTTTTCTGCAGCCACAGCTTTGCCTTCAGCACTTCTTCAAAGCTGAATCAGGAGAACTTTCAGTATTTCACATTTGGAATTTTTTAAAATAATTTTTTTAATTAAACTGAGTAATTTTTTATGACAAAAAAACTGGCACGGAACGCGGTTTGTAGTGGAAAATTGAAGTTACTCTGGGTTCACCAGTGTGCACACACAAACACTATGAGGTGTCATTTGTTTCAAAATGCACGGGCAACCATTACATTCTTGTTCTTTGACACCTGTGCTGCAAGGCAGCGCTTGACATGTAGTTTCCCCTTCGACTCAGAAGTGTTCCGTTCATGCATGCATTCACGTGTAATGATGCTGCACCGACGCGCTGGATCTACACATAACATTCATGCAGTATTGTGCACGCGTGAACGCATGCATGAAGTTAATTAAACTTAATCTATCAATCTGCATTCACAGTGTGTGCACAACGGTCTGCCACTGTGGATCGATCTAGAAGATACACTGCTGGTCACATAGCACCAGAAACTGCAAATACATGTATGTGTGAAACTGTGTAACAACACATGCATGCACAGAAAAATGTATTAAGATAATTATGCATGCACACACCCGTTAATGTGTGTGTCTCAGATTAATTTGATATGGATGGAACCCCATAAAATATGCATGTATTTTCTTCAAATTGACCTCAGAAAACAATTAAATAAGATAATTCTGCTATTGTGTGTGTGTGTGTGTGTGTGTGTTTCTGATTAATTTGATATGGATGGAACCTCATACACACGTTACCTGGGTATATCCGTGTTCATGGTGGCCACCCCGTAGCCAAACACTATGATTCCCACTATGGAGGCGGGGACCAGCAGCTGAGTGTAAACGCCGAGCCAAGCGAAGTAAAGGCCGATCTTCTCCCCAAAGTACTTCCTGTGGGGTCAGAGGTCAGGGATTGAGAAGAGGAGGAGGTGACAGCGGAGGTCTGTGATGTCACAACCGTGCAGTCACCGTTTCTATCAAACTATAAAGATTAAATCCAACAGAAACCAACATGCAATGTGATTACTGCAGGAGTCTTGTTTTTGGCTCCATTAGTCCTGCATTGGGTAGAATTATCTGAATTATCAGATTCAGAATAAAAAATGTATGTGAAGCCATTTTAACACTTAAAGACTAAATTTGACTATCTGGAATTAACATTGTCTTTATGACTAATTGTAAAGACAAAAATTTGATATCATATGTGGAACATGCAGATAATGCATGATAACACAGGTATTTGTAATTCTGTTGTGTCTGTGATTAATGTTCCACATATGATATCATTCACATGCATGCATGATATAAGCTAATTTTCTGCCACTAGATGAAATAATCAAGACAATTCAACTTAATGTTAGACTAATTGTACCAAACACATGGTGAATGGTGGTTTGCACACGTTACCGGACGAGATCGATGGGCTGGTACTTGTAGAAGGCCGAGTATCGGGCCCACTCCTCGTGCAGAACCTGCAACAATCAGGCATCAGGCATGGCGTCAGGGCGGGTGGACGCGGTCATGTTGTAAAATCTGAGACACAATCCTCAGAGGAAGAAATAATCCGATTGACGGAAACATGATCCTGAAGATGAGGAAGATGCCGAGGCTGCTAATAAATCACCTTTTATGTTTTATTATTCACTGTGCATGGTTTTCTATTAGTTAAAAATTGGAGTAAAGCAGTTTTTTGTCCTTGAAGCAGCTTTGCCTCAGAGAAATGTTTATAGAACTTAAACTCCAATCTGTGATAGTGTTGGACAGATGGGAAGGAGGCGCCGTCTCAGGGAGAAAAAAAAAAAAAGACAGAAAAGAGATCACACAGATGAAACTTGCCTCTATTTTCAGCTGTCGGGATATTAAAGGTGACATTTCCTAATGTGTCACGCTCACAGGGCTGAGATTAGATTGACAGACGGACGTGAGGAGGGAGAGAATAGAGAAGGAAAAAGCAGGCGTGTACCTGTCTGTCGTTCCTCTCCTCCAGGTGTCCCATGACCTTATAGTCGCCCTGAGGAGCGAGAGGAAAGGCTGAAAACACGCTGGGCTGTAGGGAAGGACGCAATCTCAAAAATATCACTGATTCGCTACGAGAAATGGAGTTTTAAGAGAATAACATGACATTAAAAGTCAAATTTACAGGCAAAAAAAAAGTCTAAATTAAATATAAAGTAGCAAGTTTGAGATAAAAGCAAAAAATATTAAATAAAAAGTCAGAAATATGAGATAAAAATGCAGAAATACAAAATTCAGAGTCAAAATTTTAAGATAAAAGTCTAAATTTAATTAAATGTAAACATTTTAATTTGGTACGAAGACTAATACTGAGTAGAATTGTCAGTTTAATGTAGTTTTAAGAAAATAAAATGACATTAAAAGTTAAATTTACAGGCAAAAAAGTCTAAAATAAATATAAAGCTTGAGATAAAAGCAAAAAATTTTACATAGAAACTCAGAAATATGAGATAAGAGAATGTAGAAATATAAAATTAAAAGTTGAAATTTTAGGATAAAAGTCAAAATTAAATAAATGTAAAATCTTAGACTAATATTGAGATTAATGTAGTTTTAAGAAAATAACATGACATAAAAAGTAAAATATATAGAATAAGTATAAAATAGTCTTTAATTTTAAATTAAAGTAAAAATTAAAAGCAGTGGGCTACTAATGGAAAAAAATGTTTAATAACTGAATATTCCTACATTTGGTACAATAGGTCCAATATTGTGTAGAATTGGCTTAAATCTGTCAGTTTAATGTAGTTTTAAGAAAATATGATTAATATTAGAATGAATATATTTAATAAAAAAAATCTAATTTACAGGATTAAAAAGTCAAAAGTAAATACATTTTAAGATTAAAGTAATATAGATAAAAATATGAGAAAAAAAGTCAAAATTACAGTATGAAATTCAAGCGTGGTTTGAGCTCCTACTTACGTCATGCAGAGGGAACGCGGCGTCATAAACTCCTTTAGCGATTAACGTGGTGATTCCTGGAAGAAGAACACAACAGTCATCAGGGAATCTTCTAGGAAGCTTCTACATGAGGAGACATTTTACAAAGCGAAATCGGAGCTTCTCCCTTTACAGTGTAAAGAATAAAATGTGGGATTCACCTCCAATTCACCTGAAATTCCCCAATTTCTTTTTTTGTTGGTCATTGAGGCTAAAATTCGCCGCCATGACCAAACCAGGTTAGGTCGTTCCCTGCAGCCGGCACACTTCTATCAGTGTCAGGCAGACTGGGATTCGGCTCGGCGCCATTTTTAGTCTTTGGAAAATTGCATGTGGGGAAAAGTGACGGCCTCACCTGAAACGCAAGGGCGGACACGGTCAGACGGCACGGCGAAATTTGGTTTTCCAAGCAGCGAATCTAGTAATTATCAGCGGAGGGGGTGGGGACTTGCTTTAACGAACCCGGCGGGCGGCGTGGACCCACCCAAACGGACGAACGCTCAACTCAACCAGCTGAAACAACCAAAACTCCCAGAGGCCCCTGCTTCAATCTCAGCCTGACCCAGGAAGTGTGACCCACTTGTAGAGGAGACAAAGATACAAGACTCCAGGCTGTGTGTGTGTGTGTGTGTGTGTTTGTGTGTGTGTGTGTGTGTGTGTGTGTGTGTGTGTGTGTGTGTGTGTGTGTGTGTGTGTGTGTGCACTTCCATACATATCTAACAGTGGACACCTGTTTCGTAACACATTCACCAACCATTACAATCCATTTTCAAACCATCGCGCCCCCATTGAAAGAAGAAAACATTTCGCACCCCCGCGTGACAATAAATAGTATAATTAGTCTATAAAACTGTTATAAATACATCTCTGCATAACACTGTATCCTTATTAACTTATAAGCGAATATGTCAACCATATGATACTGAAAAATAAAACTACATAAAATGGTCTTATCAGTGATTGTGGTGTAATGTCTTTAGTTTCTTTGTCTCCAACATTTCAGACTCAGTAACACACCGGTCTTTCACAGTGAACCAAGCGCTACAGACGCTTCGTCATATTTCCCTGTCTTAGCTTCTTGGTGTCTACACTTCATACTCATACTCTGTGCTGTATGCTCCCTGCTTACACTCTGACAATGAGAGCGCTACTGCCCCCTAATGTAGTGGAGGTGCAACTGCACTTTATTCTAGCACAAATAAAAATATTAATAAAAAAGAATGTTCCCAGAGGTCAAACACGCCCCCCTTGATGGAACCCTACTATTTGAGAACCACTGAATTATGGGTAGGTCCCTGCTTTAATAGCTAGACATCGCATGAAGTCCTCTCTTGGCAGTTTATGAAACGATAATTAAAAGGCACATTTTCAGTAATTTTATAGTAAAACAACTCAAAAGTGAGTTATATATTATATTTTTAGTTTTTCAAAAGGACCAGAAGCAGAAGTCCTCTGTTGGGGGTTTACCCTGACCGTACCCCTGTTGGTCATGTTTCCCTGTACGTGTGTGTGTGTGAGAGATAAACGCATTTATACCAAGAATGAAGGGGACGAAGAAGATAGAAGCAAACTCTATACCCCGTCCCCATCCTTCCCTGCAGCTCCGTCAGTCCCCGCTGGCTGAGACCTTCTGCTGTGACGGAGAAGCCAAGCAGACATATGGAAATAAAAGGGTGTCAGCTCCTTTTCTATACGGAGCTGACGGCCGTCCTATATGTGGGGGCCGCTGTTCTCAGCGGGAGGATCCACACATCGTCACCCTTTAATATAAAGGCCTGACTCATATATTTTTTTGTATTTTTTTTTTGCTGAATGCAGAGAATATTCTATATATCAATCAATATTAATCATTTCAATCAAAAAGGCCTTGACAGTTGATGGCGTTGTGTGTCACTGATGGAACTTATGGAATTTAATACTGCGAAAACTGAAATCTTAACAGATGAAAATATCTTCTTATGTTCAACGTTCAGTTTTGATGACTTTTTGACTTTACAGAAAATATCGTGTTTTTTACATTTTCAATATTGAGTAATTGACTAATTACATTTTCAATAGTTGCATCCTACATTCGTTATATCTATAACTTAACAGATATACACAATTACATTTCGTCTATGTATGTGAAGCCATTTTAACTTTTAAAGACTAAATTAAAGTATCTGGAATTAACATTGTCAATATGAACAATGTCTTTCTGACTAATTGTAATGACATTTTGAATGGTTGCATCTTTTATTCAAGATATCTGTAATTGTGACTCGTGGAAAAAACATATAGAGAAAATCTGTAAATCAGCCTTAATTACAGACACAACAGAATTACAAATATCTGCATTAATGTTTCACATATGATATCATTCACATGCATGCATGATATTTCTCCTTTTTATTTTCTGTATTCTCTCAATGTGTTTTAGCCACATTATTTTGCCTCAGTCAAAACTGCAATTCAAGATATTATAATTATTATATTACAGATATCTCCCTATAATCAAGATATCTGTAACTTGATAACAGATATCTACAATTACACTTTGGTTTTTTTCATAATTCCAGTACGAGATATCTCTAAACTTCATTTTACGTAATAATAACTTAAGATATTAAAAAAAAGGGGCATGGAGATATCTTAAATAATTCTAACTGGAATTAATACTATTGGTATTTCAGTTACAGGCATCAGTAATTTACATAGTGGATATTTTTTATTGTAGATATCAAACATGGCGTTATTTGTCTAATAGGAAGATTGTAGTTGTGCATATCTGAAATGTTCTTTTTTTCACAAAAGAAAAAACTAAATTGCAGATTTTCTGCAACACACATTCAGTTTTGATGACTTTTTGGCTTTACAGAAAATATCGTGTTTTTTACAATTAGTCAAACATATATAAATATGTGTTAATTACATTATCTAGCATAGTGACACATGACCTGCACATTTTGCTTTATCCATTTTCAAAATCCAGACTCAAACTTCTAGATTTCAGACCACATTAATCATAGTTGGAACTATTATGAATGCAAACAATTGAGGAATATTCTGTAATTTTGTCTTTTTATAAAACAGAATAAGGGCATTAGTGTGAAAATGCAAATATTTCCGATAATCACCTAAAAGAAGTTCCATACTTTTTCCCATATGATGTATAGAATCTTGCTTCTCCAGCATGTTCCAGCAGGACACACACACACACACACACACACACACACACTTACTCATAGCAGCATCGAGTATTCTCACCTATGGTCTGACAGGTTCGTATGCACACCGTCCGTCTCAGGATCTCGTAAACCTGCGACGGATGTGAGCGTTAGACTGAAAACAGGAGACGTGAACCAGAATCTGCAGACATGAACCAACACTTACTATTCGGCCCCTTGTGGCGTTGTCAAAGAAGGTATCTTTAGACGGGATGTTGTACCTGAGAGGAACCAGATAATTAAAACGCTGTGAATGCTCAATAATTACATTGCCTGCATGCAAATCTAATAATATGAAGCATATTTCCTGGCACTGGGGTAATTGAATAAAGTGAACCTGAAGAATCTCTTCAATTAATGAGTTAAAGTAATAGCGTCACTTTATTAAAACAATGGCCTAAATCATTTTTTGACAAAAGTGAGTTTTTGTCCTAAATCATCTCTTGATGATCAACATCTGGTATGTCCTTTAGGATAATAGCTATTTTACTTAGGACAATTTTTTTTGACTGATTGAAAAATCAAGAATCTATGATGCAGAAGAAGCTCTGAACATGATTCTTAAATCAATTTCTACCAATGAGTGATAAAGGTTTTAGGCTATAATGTTTTATAGTAATTTTACTTTATAATAACTTAATATAGAGTGCTATGCATGTCAATAAATTCAATAAATCTGTAGCCAAATATGCAGAAATAAAGGAAGTTCCAGGATCTTCATCATTAAACATGTGTCATCACTTCATTACTTTAATAGAGCGATGATGTGTTTGGTTTATTCTCACAGGTGGAGTTTGTCCCTGGAGAAGCAGTGCGACAGGAACTTGGTTCGTCCGTCGTCCTGATGCGGAACTTTGGGCTTGAACGGTTGGTTCAGTTTCCTCCACACGGAGCTGATGCTGGTGCTGAGGCCTCCTTCCTCTTTGAGCTCATACCTCTGATGAAACACACAGGAAATGAGGGTCATATCATCCAGCGTCTCTCTGCGTTAACACCGAAGCGCTCAGGTCTTACCGTCTTTGTGGGGACTTTAATCTTGAGGAACTCGGCCTCTCGGCACAGAACCGGCCAGGGTGCATGGAGACGGGTGAAGCTGGGGCCGTGGGCTTTGGACTGAAAAACAAGCAAACGTCTTAAAGAACAAATCCAATCTGATCCCAGGTTGGGAGGAAACACTTTAAAACATGGATTCATAACTGTTTGGGTTTTAGGTTTTGAGCAAATTTTTAGTAAATTCATAGTGTGAATTATGGTATGACTAAAGCCAGAACAACAAGTCAGTGATCATTTGGGCACATAAACATGCAAAATAAATAAATAAATGAATAAATTATAAATAAATAAAATACACCCTTTGTGTGGTCACACTGTAAAACCTTAAAATTTACATAAACTAACTGGCAGCAACTATCCATAAAATTACCCAATTATTGTTCACAGTAGAAGTACTGTATACTTCTGTTTGAAGTATTGTGTCTTTACTGTATAATAAAAATTAATAAATACTGTGATTTCAGTTGAATTTACAGTATTATGTGATTAATTGTGCAATAAACATCTATTAAATGCTGTGGTTATAGTTAAATTTACAATAGTGGGTGATTAGTTTACAATAAAAAACAATGAAATACTGTGATTTCAGTTGTGATTACAGTATTAGGTGATTAATTGTGCAATAAACATTCTATCAATTGCTGTGGTTATAGTTGAATTTACAATATTGGGTGATTAGTTTACAATAAAAATCTACTAAACACTGTGATTTCAGTTGTAATTACAGTATTATGTGATTACCTGTTTTATAATACAGTAACTCTTAGACTACTGTGGTTCATTTTAAAATGTACACAATCAACTGTAATAATTGTTTAACACAGTTGATAACTGCAGATTTTACAGGAAATTTTTACAGATTTTACACGTTTTTTCCTTTCAATTAAGACTTTATCCTGAAGGAAACTGTGTCTGTAGCAGAAATCAAAGACATCTAAAGATAAAATCATCAAAGCGTCAGAAACACAACGCAGGGAAACTTTATGAAATAAATTGTAATAAAAACAACATATACTAAAATATATAATATATACATGTATATGGATTGGAGCTGCTAACGTGAGTCAGCTTTAACATGGGGAAGGATTCTGAAAAAAAAGTTAAACTCTGAATTTCTTATTTCGGGGGGAATGACACGACCAGATTGTTTGGCTGAATCCACCTTTCGTCTGAAACCGGCAAACCCGACCATCTGTCGGTTCTGCTCCGTGATCCCGGAGGAGCCGGAGGATTCGCTCCGATCCGATTCCTTCGCTTTCCCCGCTCACCTGCTTCCCGCCCTCCGGACCCCCCCCACGGAGCTGGGGACGCCGCGCTGCCTCCCTGATCCACAATGATCCGCCTGACGCCGCCGTCACGGCGCCGACCCGCTGGAAACCGAGAAGCCGGCGCTTTATGAAAGATGGAACGGGCCTGAAGGGAAGCCGCCGGCGTCCTGCTCCACTGCTGCCGCGGTGCAGCCTGTTCCTCACATTTTTAATTTATTCATGGTTTATGTGATTGGAACAGCTACGCTGTTTAGAGACTGAAAATAAAATACTCTGGGCCCTGTACATTGAGTCATATTCATACAATTAACGGCCCTTCACTAAAAAAAACATAATTAAACCCAATTAAGAAACTATAAACAAATTTGATTAATTTGATTAGTTTGAATGTTAAATTTATTGAAGGTTAAGACACAGAAAATTGATTGGATTTAACGTAATTACATTGACTAAATCTACACGATTCAGTAAAATCATCCTAATGTTTTAATGTAGTAAATAATCACTTGGAAAATTAAAGAGAATTCTACCTAAAAAAGTAATTATAGTTAAACAAAAGAAGGATAATTAGTTTGAAAAATATAGTGATTTAGAGCAAATTTAGATTTTTCAACAAAACAAATTCTTAAGTGAAAATGTCTTGTTTTTGATAAAATTTGTAATTTTATTGATAAAATTTCCTTCAATTATCTTATTCTATTAAACCATTATACCATTTCTCCTATTTCACGTTCATGGTTTGCTGTTTGACTTCATATTTATGGCTTTTTATCTATTATTAAATTCCTCAGGTCAC
This sequence comes from Eupleurogrammus muticus, assembly GCA_036785175.1. Taxonomy (NCBI): domain Eukaryota; kingdom Metazoa; phylum Chordata; class Actinopteri; order Scombriformes; family Trichiuridae; genus Eupleurogrammus; species Eupleurogrammus muticus. The sequence goes on along the minus strand of JAYKQN010000022.1, from coordinate 17,188,956 downwards.
TTTCCTATTTATTTTCTCATCTTTGTACAAGTTTTATAATATTTTTTTGTCTTTATGATTGTATTTTTTCTGCATAGGTGTTTTATCAGTTGTGGGAATTGATAAAACATCTAATCTAATCTAAATCTTCAATGAAATATTGATGAATATAAAAAAACATCATATATACACATATATAAGTGAAGTGATGCAGTTTTTTTTAATCCATTATTAATAGTGAATTTAATATTGAATTTATTGTACAAATACCCAATAAATTTTACTTGTTTAAATTCATGCTTTAAATTTTTTGCGTGTAGTTTTTAAGAAATTAGGGAATGTTTTTATTTATATGTTTTATTTATATGTTGTATAATGTTGATATTTTATGTTTACATTATATATAAATATATATGTATATATATTTATATATATATATATATATATACATATATATATAAGTAAAGTGATGCAGTTTTTTTTAAATCAATTATTAAAAGTGAATTTAATATTGAATTTATTGTAAAAATACCCAATAAATGTTACTTTATATATATATATTTACTTATATACTGTACTTTATATAGCGAAGTCATGCAGTTTTTTTTATTTATTATCAATAGTGAATTTAAGGTTGAATTTATTGTACAAATACCCAATAAATTGTACTTGTAATAAAGTTTACTGGTAATTTACTAATTGATGGATTTGCTCGTCTAACAGTAAAATCTGACTAATCTGTTTTATGTTTAAAGGTTTTTTTTTGCCTCCATCTCCTCCCAACAGGAAAAATGTATTCATCGTGTGCAGCCTGTCCTGCTAATGAATCGTGGTCCACTGCCCGGACCCTAATGAGGGCCACGTTTCAAGATGCATTAGCAGGACGTGCTAATTGGAAGCTCCAAATAGCAGCGCCAGTGATTTAATCCCTAATATTAAATAAGGCCCGTTCATTTAGACCCGGCGTCATGGCGGCGTTCTGCAGAGAGCGGCGGGGGATGAAAGCGGGTGGTGGTGGTGGTGGTGGTGGTGGGGTGGGGGGGGGCCGGTAACCCTACCCCCCTCAGACCCCATCAGCTGCTGCTGGAGGGGGGGAGCCAAAAGAGAAAGGAGGAAACCTGAGAGCGCTCCCTTTCTCCTCTCTCGACTCCTACTCTCCTGACATCTTTCACCCCCCCACCCCGCCCCCCCTCCATATATATTACTGTACCTTCTGCTGCTGCTAGACATCACTGACTGATCGACTGACTCATTTAACCGTCACTCTTCCTCCTCTCTTGTATTTCATTATCTCCTCCCTCGCTCATATCCGTCTTCTCCTGCTCCGGCGAACACTGGAGCGTGGAGCCAGACGGGTGTTTAACGGGTGAAATATTACTGCTAATTAAATAGTACTGCGTGTAGTGTATTTACAATACACTGTGTGGTTAAACTGGTTGTGTTTTTTAGAACAAACTTTACTAATTACGAACCCAAAACCCCGTAGCATTGAGTTTTATTCCCATATAACATGAGAAAACCTCAGCTACAACACTTAATAAAGTGTTTTTAGACTTTAAAACCACAGTAATTTACATTACATTTACATACATACACTCATTCAAATAGAATATCATCATCAATATATATCATCAATATCCACATCATCAATACAATAAGAAAATATGTATAAAAGCATATAAGATAATTAATATTAAAAGAGTAAAAGTGGTATGAAATAATATTTAACCTGTTGAAATCTCTAAATAAATCATATAGAAAGATTTTTTTTGCAGATGATACCACTCTTATGCTAAAACCTAGTGAACCTATTAAAATAAACTAATACAGCAGCAGCATTGAGTTTTATCATAAATCCCATGTTAAACCTGAGCTCCAACACTAAATAAAGTATTTTATCTGTTCCTGTTCCAGCATCAATATATATCATCAATATCCACATCATCAATACAATAATAATAAAATAGTTTAATATAATATCAGTAGTAGCTGCAACTAACCACTATTTAGATATTTACTTTAGATTGGAGCTGTTTGTGGGATTATTTAATTGGCTTTATTATTTAATTAATCATTGAACTTTTCATTGCAGGTAATTTACCTTATTTACATTTTTTTGTTATTTATTCGTATCATTTTGGTCTTGTTTTGAGTTTTAAATAAAGTTTTATTTAAATCTATCTATCTTTATGTTCTAGAAAGATCCTCATTGGGATTTCTATGATTTTTCTGGACAAGTAATTGACCTTTTAACTCTTATCTTTATTTAATCGTTGTGCTTTGCTTGTTTTTCCCCTGATTTTGCCCGGTTTGGTCTTGTTTTAAGTTTTAAGGTTTAGATCTTTTTAACTGTAATTGCTTCTGACACTTCTGTAGTCACCTAACATATAGATTTCTTTTGATAACAGGTTTAATTTCATTACTTTTATGATTTGCATTTTCATAGTTATGATAATTCAAAGCAGGGGATCTAATAGGAAACAGGCCTGCGTGTTAACTTCCACTGGTGCATGTGTGATGCAGGCTGACAATCACACTTTCTGTCTGTTAATCTGAGCTGTTAATAACAGGCTGCATATGTAATAACAGGAAAAAGTTTTTGGACTTTCTCGTCTTGTCACTGACCCATTTCTGTTTCGCTGCGTTAGAACAATCCTGCAGATTCACTGGAAAAAAATCGGCCTTGTTAACTTTAAATTCTGCCGAGTCGTCGGCGTCCTCATGATTTCTTCATGTTGTTTGGAAAAAGCTGCGGCGAGCGAGCTCGGGGTTTTTCTTTAATTTCCCCCCCATCGTCTATATTTCGCCCCCCCCCCCCACATTCGATCCTCTTCCCTCTTTGTCCTCCTCTCTTCTCGTTCTATCGCTCCATCAAACAGCCGAGGATATAAATACTTTTAGCCTGGAGAAGGTTAATTAGTAGAGGGAGTTCCGATTGGTTTTTATCTCTGTAGGGGAGGTAACTAGGACGCCGCCGGGGGCGTCTTTAGATTTGGGGGGGAGGGGGGGGGCTCTGCAGGGGGTCTGATGTGAGGATCAGATATTCTACAACTGCATTCCACCTGTCGCATCAGGCGAATAAATATCAGGCCGAACGATGCACCGTAAAACATTAAAAATTTACAGGAAATTACCCAGAAATTTTCTGTAATTTTTTTTTACAGTTTTACAGTAGAAGTAAATGCACTTCTGTTTCCATTATTGTATCTGTATTGTAAAACAATAATAAAAATAATATTAAATACTGTATTTTCAGTTGTATTTACAGTACTAGGTGATTCATTTATGATTAAATTAAATTAAATACTGATATTTTCAGTTGTATTTCAAGTATTAGGTGATTAATTGTGCATTCAAAATCAATTATATACAGTTTTTTGTTGTATTTAAAGTATTAGTTGATTAATTGTACAATTAAATTAAATTAAATACTGATATTTCAGTTGTATTTACAGCATTAGGTGAATAATTGTACAATTAAATACTGTGACTTCAGTTGTTAACCATAACTCTATGAATACTGTGACTTTCTATAGTAATAGTACAGTAATAGTAGTATAGTACTTGACTACTGTGGTTTATTGTATACATATATACATAATTATATATTGTAATAATGCAGATTTCACAGCAAAGTTTTACACTGTGAAGCTGACGAGTACTTTTCTGACCACAAAATCTATTGCTATTTATTTTTATAAGACTTATTCTAATTATGCATTTGGATAAAAGGTCATAAGGATGATTTATTTTAATAAAATAGTGACTACTTTTCTTGATGTGAGGCTGTGAAATGTACTGAACTCCAGGGAAAAATATATATATTTCTTTTTGTTAAACTACAAAATAAAAAAATAAAAATATAATATAAAATTACAAGTAGTAGTAGCATCAATGTGGAGCATTTTACTGTATTTTTTCCTATAATTTCTATAATTTTAAAATAAAATATTAGATCATTTACTGAGATAAAAACCTCCATGTTTCATGCAAAATACTTGAATAAATGTACCTGGGTATTTTAGATTCATTGCTGTTGCATATCAAACTCATTGATTATTGATCTGACTTTTAATCTCTGAAATGATGCTAATTAATCAAGTTTATTCCTGCACCATTAACAGGAATTGACGCCAGAGTTGTGGTTTTCTGTCGATATTTCCCAGGATGTGAGAGCCTGGAGTGGCTCTCCTTCGTTAATACAAACTTTTTAATTAAATCACAGGAAGACGTTAATTTTTAAAGAGTTCAGCCTGTGAGGGCAGAGAACATCAGGAAGCCGATAAAATACAACAAAAGTGAAAAAACCCTCAGATTTGCACGTTCAGTGAATATCAGAGTTGTGCTTGGGATGTTTCTGGTGATTATAAATAAAGTTTTCGAGCAGGTGCAGCAGAGTCCCAGCTCCGCTTCTCCAATTAACACGTTTTCCCTGCGTTAATTAAACGGCGTTCTGCGAGCGAAACGTCCCCGAGAGCTCGAAGGTCAACTCGACAATCCTCAGACACGCTCAACACGTCTGACATTCAAAACCTTTTCTTTTTTTTTCTGGCGAGCAATTAACGTGCCGTCAAACAGGTTGGACCAAGCGGTTCCTGTTTGTTCATGTTGCAGCCGAAAAACAAAAAAACACTCGGAGATTGAAAAACTTTTATATCGTCGCATATTAGTCCATGTTTTACATAAAAATCACATCTGGTGAAATCACTTAAATCATGAGTTTAAAGGATCAGACTCTTTATGTCTTATAGCAAAATGGGTATTTTAGGTTTTTTTTTTTGCATAAATCAGCATAAAATGACAATTTAACTCAAACTGAGTTTCATGATGGCTTCATACAGGACAATTTATGCTATTTTATTTTTTAACTACGTCATATTGGTTCTGAAGAAGCTCTAAACATGATTCTTGAATCTATTTCTACTGGTGACTGCTAAAGGTTTCAGGATATAGTGTTTTATAGTAATTTAGTCTAAATTTCACAGGTTATACTTTAATAATAATTTAATATAAAGTGCTGTGCATATCAATAAATTCAATAAATCTGCAGCCAAATCTGCAGAAATAAATGAAGTTCCAGGATCTTCATCATTAAACATGTGTCATCACTTCATTGTAAATTCTCCACATCTCAGGTTTCTAAAAGTTAAGATCTTTATAATTCATATAATTATTAAACATAATATTCTCTGCATTTGATAAATTTTTGTATTTCGCAAAAAAACGCAAAAGATTCATGAATCTATTTCTACTGCTGAGTGATGAAGTCTTTGCACTATAATGTTTTATAGGAATTTCGTCTAAATTTCACAAGTTTTACTTTAATAATAATTCAGTATAAAGTGCTGTGCATATCCATCCATCCATCCATTGTCTATCCCGCTTATTCCCTTTCGGGGTCGCAGGGGTCTGCTGGAGCCTATCCCAGCGCGTTAAGGCGAGAGGCAGGGATACACCCCAGATGGTCGCCAGCCAATCGTGGGGCACACACACCATTCACACACCATTCACTCTCACACTCACACCTATGGGCAATTTAGAGTTTACCAATTAACCTGAGCATGTTTTTTGTATTGTGGGAGGAAGCCGGAGTACCCGGTGAAAACCCACGCAGACACGGGGAGAACATGCAAACTCCACACAGAAAGGTCCCAGACCCAGGCCCAAGGCGGTCTTGAACCTGCGACCTTCTTGCTGTGAGGCAACAGTGCTACCCACCGCACCACCGTGTCGCCCGGCTGTGCATATCAATAAATACAATAAATCTGCAGAAATAAAGGAAGTTCCAGGATCTTCATCATTAAACATGTGTCATCACTAATCTCATCAGTCACTCAAGATGTGATCATACAAGCTTTATAAAAAAAAAAAAAAGCAATTATTAAATATATATATATATATATAGTATGAAGTGATTTAATGCTTTTTTTTGTAATTGGAACACATATTTACCTAGTGATGTGAATCAATTACACCAGGCACCACTTAAGTCCCAGTTTTCCTGCTATAAATGATGATAAATGTGGAATATCTCTACAACCACAAAGGTTATTGGACTTAAACCTGGAATCAGAATAAATCTACAGCATGTGAGGAGACTACAGAAGAGTTAGAATTTTTCTATTGATGCTGATGATACACAGAAAATAGAGTTAGAATAGGAACAAAAAAATAAGTTTTCACTCTGGAATGAAAGGACAGTTTAATCCAGATTTAAAGTGGAATAAAGTCACACTAGAATGTTCAGGAATTGGACTAAAGTCACTTTATTCTTTACATAAGTTAATGTTATGTATGTCCACATTAAAATGATTTTATTATATATTATCTGGTATTTTATGTTTTCCCAAAAACTGACCCATTATTTAAATAGAGTGAGGATATGATAATTCTGTTCTGATTTGCTGCTGTATAAATCATATTTGACCTTATTTTGACGTTATTCTCTGATTTATCGCCACAACAGGCACTAATTAGATCCCTGAGATGCACGAACAGGTGACAGCTGAAAATATCTCGTTTTTGGCTCAATTAGTCCAACATTGAGGAGAATTATCTTATTCCTCTGGCAGATAATAATCTTATACTACATTTTTACATTTTTTTCTTCTTAAAATAATCATAATTATCTGCCAGATCAATGAGTAATGGACTAATTGCACAATTAGTTATAAATTTCCACTTGTTAGTATTTCAGTATTTGCAGTTAAATTATTAATGAACATAAAATTCTCTGCTTTTGATAAGGTTTTCCCAATGCCGTTATACTAATAGAGTAAGTGTGTGACATGTTATCGTCTCTATCACTAAGCGGGTGTTTTCTTTTATGTGACGTTTATTTCTCTCCATAGATCCCTGTGATGTGGAGGAGCCACGTGAGGCGTTCGCTGCCCCCGCGTCGCTGCCGTCAAACCTCCGGATGTGACAGGACGCGTCCACAAATACCACGTCGCCTAAAACAATAAAAACCGGAGCGGCAGCGTGTGTGTGTGTGTGTGTGTGTGTGTGTGTTTGTGTGTGTTTGTGTGTGTGTGTGTGTTTGTGTGTGTGTGTGTGTGTGTGTGTGTGTGTGTGTGTGTGTGAGTGACTTCAGCAACGTCTTTCTGCAGGAAACGACGGATCTCAGCTCGTTTCATGTTACAATCCGTCTGATATTTAGTGAAATTATCTTGGATTATATTATTATGTGAATGCATAAGATATAAGGTGAAATATATATAATATATAAAACCAATAATACATCAAAAATAGATTAAAATGTGATAAAAACTACCAATGCAAGATTTTTTATTCCAGATGATTTTACTCGAATTTTTACTTATTGTAAAATATGGTATTTTCACTTCCAGATTTAATTATGTGCAGCGTAAAACTGTTAAAACCCTATTTTTTTAAAGTATTAATTATTATAATTTCTCCAAGTTTGTCCAAAAGTTCCTGAAATGGACCAAAGTGCAAATCTGCAACTGGAACATGACAATGTCATGATGTTTTCTTTTTGCTGTAAAAGTGATTGTAAATATATTATTTTGATTTTCATTTATACAACCTGCAGAATATTATATATTAAGGTGATTTCTGGTTATTAAAACCACAAACACATCTTGATATGGCTTAAAATAATAAAAAAAAAAAGTTCCATATTTCAGCCTGTTAAAGTATTGAAATACTTAAAAATGTGAGATCAGTACAGCAGTTGATCTGCTGCATCTTTCATGCAGATAAATGACGTTTTGAAGCTTATAATTGAACAGATTAAGGTGCTTTAAGGTTGATTTTTTGCATCACTTTCTATTATTTTCACGTCGTCTCTAAGTAATCTAAGAGTTGTCAGCATCTTGTGAACTGACGAAACGTTCCTGCTCGTTATGTCTGTCTCCATATCTGATTACAGGTCTTTTCTTCTTCTTCTTCTTCTTCATTTCGATGCTTTCAGATCAGATTTGATCGATCTCTCAATCCGTGACAGGAGTTAAGGAGCGACGGGGCAGCTAATCTGATCCTGGCTGATCCACAATCTGATTAATACTGTACCACACACACACACACACACACACACACACACACACACACACACGCACACACACTGCCAGCCAACACACACAAACACACGTGTGCACACACAGTCACATGTTTTCCTAAATGAACATACAAAGCCTCTAAAGGAACATGGGGGTAAAACAAACAAGGACGTACTTTAGTTTTGCAAGAAGATAAAATGCAAAAAGCTGTTATTAAAACCATGAATGCATCTTGCTACGGTTTTAAAATTACAAATAAAAACTAGGAAAAGTGTAAAACATGAGACCTTTAAATTGCATTTAATTGGATCCATATCAAAATAAGTTTGTTTTTTTGCATGAAATGCAAATCCAGAAATTGCAAGATGCAAAATAGATGATGATGCAAATGCAAAAAAAGTTTGCATCTTGCAAAGTTTTATAATATATTAATAATATATAAATAATAATTGAATGATGCCTATATTGTAAAAGATCTTATAGAGGTTTGCCTGTTTTTTACTTTTGCAGGATCTTGCAAAAAAAATGCTTAAAAGACCTTTAGGTGATCTGTAAAAAACAAGATTTAATTGAAATATGAGGCTTTATTTGTTTTTTCCTCGAAACGAGCTGCTAATAAATCAACAAATGGAAGAAAAAAAGTCAAAATTATAAAAGAACATTTAGAATCATGAGATCAAAAGTGAAGAATCTGAGAAGCACAACTCATTTCAAAGATTAAATTGACCAAAAAGTAAGAGAAAAAAAGCAAAGGGATCTGCAAATAGAACAAGATAACTGCAGATAATTCTACTGAATAACTTAAACTGTTTTTTTATTATTTTTTTGCAGTGTAAAGGTTCTTCCCTGTTTAGTTTCCCTGCTGGAACCTGTTGCTAAACACGCTAACAAGCGACAGCTGAAATAAACCACGTTTAATTCTGGCCAGCGAGTCGTGTTGGTGCTGCAGCCAAAGAGGAATTATAACAGTAACGAGAGCGTGGCAGCGAGCCACACACACTCACACACACACACACACACACACATGCACCGGTTGCTACGTAACACACAACCGCAGAGAAGCAATTTGCACACGTCAAAACAAAATTACCCGTTTTAGGGTAAATTGGCGAATCGATATAAAGAGGTCGGAGCAGCAGCTGTTCTGCAGCTGGATTTAAAAGGCCGGAACTGGGAGGAGGGGGGAGGGGCTAAAAGAACGGGACAACACCTGCAAACGAACACGTTACCATGACGACCGACAGGTGAGAGCCTGCTATTTTACACAATACTCAGGCTTTCATTATTTTTCAAAGCTTTGCAACTCGTATCCAAGTGTAGTGTCCAAAATGTGTTGGATGTTAAAGGTAAACGTGCAATAATAGGCGACAATTTAATGAATTAAACCCTATTTGTCTCAGAGGTTCATTTATTGTTTCCTCTGTGCTTTAGGGTAAGCTATAGGTTTAAACTTCAAGCTGCTTATCGGTTCCTTTGTCTGTGAATCGTGGGTTAAAAAGACGAAAATGTGATAAGAAGAAGGAAAAAGGGTGAGAAATGACAGAAAAACAGAAACATCACATCATTCAATGGAAAATCTACATCCTAATTATAGGTTATGAGTCTAAAAAGCATAGAAAATGTATGAATTTAGAAATAGTACCCTGAAAAACTCTTGAATTTTGACATCTGGGTCTTAAAATATGTTTACTATAGATAAAATACTTAATTTAAAACTTAAAACAGGAAAAAAAAGCTGCAAAGTACAATTGAAAGATTGCAAAAAAATGAAAGTACAATTCCAGAACATGAAGAATATATTCTGTAAAATGTTTAAAAAGGAGATTAAATTAAATAATCCCACAAACAGCTCCAATCTAAATAAATCTCTAAATAGTGGTTAGTTGCAGCTACTACTGATATTATATTAAACTATTTTCTTATTGTATTGATGATGTGGATATTGATGATATATATTGATGCTGTAACAGGAACATTGGGTTTTACTGCAGATAAAATACTTTATTTAGTGTTGGAGCTCAGGTTTAACATGAGATTTATAATAAAACTCAAAGCTGCTGCTGTATTAGTTTTATTTTAATTGGTTAACCAGGTTTTAGCATAAGAGCGGTATCATCTGCAAAAAAAAACGAAAAAAAATTCTTTCTATGTGATTTATTTATAGATTTCAACGGATTAAATATTATTTCATACCACGTTTACTTTTTTATATTAATTATCTTATTTGCTTTTATACATATAGACTTTTAATATTATCATTCATGGTATGTTTCAGGTTTTATTTGATGCTGTTTCCTCTATTTTAAACTATTTTCTTATTGTATTGATGATGTGGATATTGATGATATATATTGATGCTGTAACAGGAACATTGGGTTTTACTGCAGATAAAATACTTTATTTAGTGTTGGAGCTCAGGTTTAACATGAGATTTATGAATGAAGTTAAAGGTTAACTTCATAATTGATGAGGTTTTTATGAATTAAACTCAATGCTGCTGCTGTATCAGAGGTGATTTTTATGGATTTCAACAGGTTTAATGTATTAAATTGAGTTTTAATCCAGTAGAACTGGTAGAACTGCAACTTAATACTTCGTCCTGCTGCGGATGATAAAAGCAGCGTTTTGCGTTGTGGTGGAGACGTGGTCGTGACACGCCGGTGTAACACGCTCTTATCTCCCACCTCTTCCTTCCACCATCTGAGCGGCTTCTCATGTAGGCGCTCACCCTAAATAGCTGAAGCACTGAAGCACGGAGTTACATCAGATAAGGAGGAAAAAAACGATTTTAAACCTCCAGCGTGTGACCAGAGGATCCGACATCACGTGAGTTTCAGTCATGACTCCATAATTAAACAGAATTAGGAGTTGTATGTTTTTATGGATGTCCTGCTTTATGAGGAGTTGTGATGTCACAAACGAGATATTTGTGTGGTTTTGAGACTTTTAAAAATCATCTCTCCAGGTCATTTTGAGCCAGTCTCATTAATATTAATGAGCTCCTCCTCTGATTGGCTGCTGGGATGGGGAAGTGGGCGGAGCCTCTACAGTTCCTGAATATTTGCTGTGCTCATTTCTCTGGGACATTATTCATAGAAATAGACTCAAACATGTTTTATTTGTTTATTTTTTTATTTGAATTATTTATTTTTACCTTTTTTAAATATATTTATTCATTTTTGATTTTCTTTATTTTTTGTGTTTTTCTTTTTTTACTCTAAATTTGTGTGGATATATATATATATACATATATATATATATATATATGTAATATGTAATATATATGTAAATTACTGGGGGTTTTAAGTCTAAAAAAACCTGATTAAGTGTTGTAGCTGAGGTTTCCTCATGTGATTTATGAATAAAACTCACATCGGGTTTTCATGGGGTGATTGTTACGAAACTCACATCTCGATCTCTCTCCATCTCCAGTCCGGCCTCCAGCAGATTGGCCTCGAACTCCTGTCTGACCAATCGCATCTCGTGGTCCGCCGGCTCCGCCGCTTCGTTCCCGGCGTCGCCTCCGAGCTCCATGAATACCTCCCCGCCGCTGGCCGCCTCCCCTAAGGGGATCCCACCACCACCGCCGCTTCCCGCCGCCGCCTCCGGGCCTACCGGCGGGGGGAAGTTGCCGTTGGAGACGATGGACAGCCGGTCCTGGGACACCGAGGTGCCCGTGGGGGTCCGCATGGAGCCGTGGCGCCGGTGGTGGAACACCAGGACGTAGTCCACTTTGCGTCGGCCGTCAGAGAAGCACAGGCCCTCACCTCCGACCTGGGGGCTGGACGTTGAACTGACGGCCTGCAGGGAGCAGGAAGTCACGTGTTATCACCTCGTTATACAAAGGATGTGGTCAATATTTAATAAATCCTGAGTTTAAAGCAGGAGTGTCCAACCCTGGTCCTGGAGGGTTCTACTGTGGCTGCAGGTCTTTGTTCCAACCAGGAAGTAACACCTGATTAACACTTCTTAGGACCTTAATTAGTAGAATCAGGTGTTACTTCCTGGTTGGAACAGAAACCTGCAGCCGCAGTAGAACCCTCCAGGACCAGGATTGGTGACCCCTGGTTTAAAGGGTCAGACTCTTTATGTCCTACTCAGGACATAAAGAGTCAAACTCAGGTCCTGGGGTGGCATGTGGCTGCAGGTCTTTGTTCCAACCAGGAAGTAACACCTGATTCTACTAATCAACCAATAGAGCTCCTGCTGAGGACCTTCATTAGTAGAATCAGGTGTTCCAGGAGTCTGACAGATGTGTCCTATAGGACAATAAGTTGTTTTTTTGCCCAAATAAGGATAGAATGACAATTTATCAAAGTTTCATGACCAAGCATTTTATGTTCATGTTGCAGCCGAATAACAAAAACCACTTTGAGAGGTTTTGTTTTACAAAAAGGATGGAGTCAATTCTTGATGAAACGTCTGGTAACATCACTTTGATCTTGAGTTTAAAGGATCAGACTCTTTATGTTGGATATACCAATGGATATTTTACTTGAGGTATTTTAAGTTTTTGGCCAAAATGAGGATAAAATGAGTTCATCAAAGCTTTATAACCAAGCAGCTCATGTTCCTGTTGGTTCATCGTGCAGCAAAAAAAAACACTTTAAGATTGAAATTTTGTCTTAAATCTTCTCTTAATGATGCTCCACATCTGGTAAAACCACATCAATCCTGAGTTTAAGGATCCGACTCTTTATGTCCTCTAGGACAGTCATCTCCATCATGTGTTCACAGTGATAAATAGTGAGAATTTGCTCGTTTTTATTCTCTTCTGAGCAGCAGCGGAGTTATGTAATGAGTGTTTGAATGAACTTAAAGCAGAAGTGGCTTTTGGCAGGTTCTCAAAAACAAAAAAAAAGCCCTGAAGTGAGAACCTTCAGCAGCGGAGTGGGCAGCCAGCTCACCTCTGGCGGCTTTATTCTTTATTTAGAATAAACATGGGAGGTTTTCACGCTTCCACAATGCAGATTTGTACGTCTTTCTGGAGGAAACGGCTCAGTCTCGCCGCGCCCTCGGCTGTTAAGTTAATGAATCCTCTGGGTTGGGAATTAACTCTGCTCTGTTTTTCCTTCTTTTACTCGTGTTGCTTTGTCCCACTGCAGCACTATGGGCTTTAAAAGCAGTTCCAACATGCTGCATAAGACACATTTACTCCTGCAATCAGGATTCCTGTTATGCATCTACACCTTTAAAATGGATTTTTTAATAAATTAACTATAAATAACAAGAATGAAGCAGCTATATTGTTTTGTTACAGTCTTCCGGGCTTTGGCGGCTCATTAATGTTCAGTAATTAATCCAAAATCAGCATGAATAAAACCCTGAATTAAGCAGTTTTTACATTTAAAAAAAAATCTCTGAATCTCTAGAACTTCTTTAATCATTTTACCACTTTTTTAACTTTTAGTGTCTATTTGATGAGTAAGAACCGCCTGCCCACTCCACAGCTGATGCACTATAATGGGAACGCGTGCCTCGCTGTTTATTGTTGTATTTGGCAGGCTCGTGTTGTTATCAAAGTGAGTGTAGAAGGTTCCCACGAGTCTCACGAGAGTTGTGTCACTGTGTGTTTTTTTATTTTAAAATAGGACGCAGCTGATTTGCTGATTTATTAACCAACTTTTGGTCCTTTAACGCAATATTCTGATAACAATCCAAGCCCGACAGTTTTTAATTTTAGAGGAAAATCAGGCTACCTCTGTTATAATGTGATTTCTGTGAATTCAGCTGCTGTTTTTTTCCTCGATATTGGACCTAATTTAAAAATGTATTCTCATATCATTAAAAAAGACACAAAAGCTGTTTTTGCACCAACAGCCCATAAATGGTCCATTCAAACCAGTTGGGTTCATTTTCATTTGCATGAAGTAAATCAAGCAGATCCAGACTTCCTGTTCATCATTGCTTATGCTAAATTTATCCCAAGAACTAAAATTGGTTGGATTTTTATTTAATTTAACATTTATCTTGGGATAAATGTTGATAAATGTGAATCAGGCCAAGTTTGGGGTTTGGTGCAGATAAAATATTCAATGGTGTGAGAGTGGCTCCATGTTGAGATACGACTACAGCAGACACATTTTTAATTATAATTATGGCTTTTTAAAGGTAAATTACTTTTAACTTTACAAAAGGAAACATGAGGAGAAAAAGTCACAGATGCATCCAGCTTCCTGGTTGTGTATCACACCAGAACGTCATGCGTGGGTGGGCAGTTATCGCTCAGAGGGCGGGAAAAAAAAAAAAAGTACCTGCAAAATGTGTGAAAACCAACACTTTTTACACTTATGCACCAGATGTAAATCAGTGAGGCTTTGACAAGGTGACAAAATGAAAATCAGAGCTAGAAAAACAACGATATAGTGTTTGTTTGGTTTTTTTTTTTGAATGGACAGGGCAGAGCTTGTGGAGGCGGGGCTTATCACGTGGCCACGCCCCCCATGTATCACTGCATTTTAGGGATGCACCGATGTGAAAATTTCGGCCGATATCGATATCCGATATCCATATCGGCAGTCACTGCCGATACCGATATTTGCCGATATCGATATATGTAGAGAAAAAGTTTTCTGTAGTGTCACAAATTTAGTACAGACCAGAAAAAACACTGTACATTTGAAATGCACAACAGTGCTCTTTATTTAAAGGAAGGCTCACTGTAAAACTCTGTCATGTAGTTAGAGGAAGTACGGCGGAGAAGGCGGCGATGAGAAGGAGGCAGGACGGCGTCCGACACCCCGGAGCAACGTTCCGCGCATTTTTTTGTCTTTTCGGGCGATGCGATGTGACGGAGGAGCCCGCTAGGAGAAACCGCTAGTTAGTTGGGTCACTGTCTGCGTGTCTCTCGGCGACGCGCTAAGCTAGCTGGTCCTAGCGGGCTCCTCCGTCACATCGCATCGCCTGAAAAGAAAGCGGCCTCCGCCGCGGCCGCCGACGAGAAGGCGGCAGGACGGCGTCCGACACCCCGGAGAAACGTTCCGCGCATTTTTTTTGTCTTTTCGGGCGATGCGATGTGACGGAGGAGCCCGCTAGGACCAGCTAGCTTAGCGCGTCGCTGAGACACACGCAGACAGTGACCCAACTAACTGTAGCGGTTTAACTCTGCACATTGTTGACATATCGGCCAGAATTTGTTGATATCGGACCGATACCGATAAGTTAAAAAACGTGACATATCGGCCGATATATATCGGCTGGCCGATATATATCTGCCGGCCGATATATATCGTGCATCACTACTGCATTTACATTTCTACATTATGTGAGTTTGACTCATATTACTCAGTAAATGTTAAATAATAATGAATAAAGCTGGTTCAGTTTGTATTCAACATGTTTTTGGAGCATTTCAAAAGCAAAACTGAGTATTAATCAATACTCGTTAACCATAACCACACACACACATGTTGATAGTGTTAAAAATATCCCTTTAAGGTGCGTTTAGAATAGATAAAGAACAATTAGTTTGTGATTAAACCATTAATATTAATTATAAATAGTCTATAGAACCTTAATTTCCTCTAAAATCATATTTAAATTTACAATTACCTAATTTTTCTAACCCTGAACCCTCTATTAAAGTGAGTTTTTTCACCCTAAATGAAAATGAGGCCACTGGTTGGGACCCAAACATCCTATAATCACCTCATTTGAAAATATGAAGAGACTTTTGGTTTAAAATTCAGAGCTAGAACTCAACCTTTTTATTTTTTCATGGCGTACATCCACATTCATCCACGTCTCCGACCTTGACACGAAAACTTAAGCATCTTCTAAACTTTAACGTGACTTTGTGTGGTACAGAAAAAAAAAAACAACCTAAAACGTTCCCGTTTATACTTGTTCCAGGAAGGTTCCCAGATGGTTATGTTAGGAACGCCTTGGGGAAGGAGACCTGGCAGAACATGACCTGTTTGCTGATGCCATGAAACAGGCGCTAAACGCTTCACTCGCTTACCATGAAGGTTTTAAAGTGAAGATTATTACTGTCATCATCACAGCTTATCAGATCCATGAGTGTTTTACACATAACTGTTGCACTGGATGCAGGTCCCCTCTCTATATTTACAATTTGGTAGAATTTATCCATTAAGGAAGCAAATGACATCAAGAAATACTAATAATGAGCAGAGTTTATCTACAGCAGAATGTGTCAGCAGCAGAGCATGTTCCAACTAGTCAGTTTTCATTAGTTGTGTGTGTCCCTTTGCAGAAATTAAGACATTTCCACGTTAAATTGATGCAGGTTTTGGTCGCAAATGCCAGAAATGCAGTGTGTGATGCTCTGTGTGCAGAAGTGCGGCCACTCACCGGGGTCTTGTCTTCTTTCTGCGGGATCTGCATGCTGTTGCGCTTCACACACACACACACACACACAGGCGGGAGAAGCAGCGCGTGAGTGAAAGTTTGCGGTTTCCGCGGAGAAAAACAGCCGGATCCACCACCTTCACCTTCACCATCATCATCATCACCATCATCATCATCATCACCACCACCACCATCACCAGGTCAGTGCAGGTGGCGCCCGGTGCGCGTGCGGCGGCGGCTCGTGCGCAGCAGGTCTCATAGTTAAAGTGTCCGGTTGTGATGCGCATCGATCCGAACCTGCGGATCTGGATGTGGATCTGGACCCGGACCTGGATCTGGATCCGGAGCCTCCTGCGCCGCCTTTTTGGCGCGGACTGTGCCACACTGTAAAAAATGTCGCGGGGGGGCTGCTGCGTGTCGCGATAATCGCAGGGAATCGACACTTTTTTTGTGTGGAATTGGTGAAAAAATCCACTTATTTTCCCTTTTTTTAACCCTCTATTGCAAAGTGTTGCCTTATATTTGCATTTTGTCTATAAAAATGTGATATAGTTGTGAACATGTTTTTTTTTATAGGACATATATAATTTATGAGGTCACGTGACCAGTCCCTGTTTACATGTGAGCATCATTACCCCACAATCACGTTGTGTTTTATTCAGAATTTTAATCAAATTTACGAAAAAATAAACGTTTTATATCATATTTTTTACATTTAATTAAATTTTGATATTATGATGTTTTCTAATCGGCTAAAATAACAACATTCCTAATGCATAAAACTAAATGTCACATTGACTAACATAGCCTCTTCCTTATACTGTATATGTCCAATGACATATTTAATGCAATAGAGGGTTCACATTTTAAAGCATTTTGTGCAGCAGGTGAAAAGATGCACATTTTTTACAGTGTGGAGAGGGAGCCCCCACTGGTTAAACTGGGAGAGACCTCCTTCCCCATTAAAGGTTTGCATCATCACATCCCTGAAACATTCATGTTAAACATGTATTTTACCGTCTCAATGCATCTGCTAATTAACGTGTGTGTGTGAAGAACAGCGGTTCTCAAAGAAAATGGAACAAATCAGATCATTAGATGGAACATCAAATATGTCATTGTGTTGTTCAGAGATGGATTTATTCTTCACTTCACTTTGAAAACCGCTGTTTAAGGGGAAAAAAACAATAACTGAGTCTATAGACACGTCACACACACACATATGGACGCACATCCTAGTGCTTTAATTCATCTGGTGGAATTCTATTGAGCTTTTATTTTGAAGGAATGATATGCACCTCCATCATCTTCCCACATCGTGCTGTCTTACTTATTTATTAAGTAGATTTTTTTTGTTCTACTTTATGTACTTTATCTACTCAATGATGCAATGCCATGAAACACACGGCTCCTGCAGGAAATGTGAAATATTACACAAATCGCTTATTGTTTCCAAGTTTTTCAAACTGTAAATTAGTTTTCAGCTCAATAAGTCAAAAGTCTAAAACAAAGAAAAGAGGGAAAAGCACACACACACACACACACTAACACACACACACACACACACACACACACACTCGTCCTTTAGTCACCTTCAGCAGACTTTGTAACTCGTGAGCTTCATCTTTGCAGGGTCCTGGTCCTGGTCCTGGTTCTGGTTCTAGTTCCAGGATGCTGTAGGACAGGAGGTCCAGGCCGAGCCCGGACCGGTCCCGGGTCAGGTGGTACAGGGCCTCGCTGTGGATGGAGGACGACTCGCTGAGCGCCGTGGCAACGCGGAAGAAGCTTCCCCCATTGGTCCGCGACTCTGGAGTTTAAAGATGGAGGTGAAGCTGTTACTGAAAAAACACCTTCATTATTAAATTAACCCTCTCATTAATTAATTATGACGAGCTCTGTCAGGGTTAGGTTTCTTAACATAAAAAAACATATTTATTCTATAAAGATGCAGGTGAGTGCTAATAAAAAATAACAATAAAAAAAATAGAAGTTTCATTTAAAGTCAAAACTTTATAGATATGAATTATTTTCAAGAATAAAACTGGTAGTTATTAACATTACACTCAAGTTGAAACATAGCTTTGAGTGAAAAGATGATTAATTTGTATTTTCCTCCAAATATAATATCAAAACTTGGAATCTCTGTTACATAATAAAGGGGGGGATAAATAAAGTGCAAGATAGAATAAAGTGCAAGTGCACCTCCACTCCATTAGGGGGCAGCAGAGTGTTCACAGGGAGCATACAGCACAGAGTATGAGTATGAAGTGTAGACACCAAGTGCCACCATGAAAACATATTTAACAGGGATGAGAAGACAGGCGGAGAGAGACGGAGATAAAGAGACAAACGAAAGTCTCCCAAAGCTAAGACGAGGAAATATGACGAAGCGTCTGTAGCGCTTGGTTCACTGTGAAAGACCGGTGTGTTACTGAGTCTGAAAATACCTGAAAAGCACAGCCTTAGATATACAACTTTATACACGATGTACAAGTACAAGTGCAGATTTCTTTTATTTAACCTTGTAGCTGATGATAACAGAATAAATTTTTCCTTTCTAAAATGTAATTGGCCAAAAACGTCATAAAAACCCTGAATTAATAAGGTTATAACTATGTTATGAATAATGTAGTAATTATTTTGTTACTGGCTCAGTTATTGTATTTGCAATAGAACATATAGTTTTATCACTTTTAATACGTTTATTACCCGTTATATTTTAAATAAGGCCAATTTATTGGGTTAATGGCTCTTTTATTTTGCTGCACGAATCAAACAGAGCTCACCTCATACTCACGCATTGCAAAACGTGTCTGAAAAGAACGAAGGTGAAAAGAGAGGAGAGCTCCTGGCCGCGTGTTTATGAATATAAAATGTCATTTTCACACGTTTGGCGTCAGGAGACGAACGGTGAGAGGCCGAGGCATCAAAGTGGAGGTAAATGTCATTCAGCCTCATTGATCTCTGCACCTTTAAAGTGCTTTGTGCCGACGGGTCTCAGCTCCTCCTCGTGTCCTGTCTGATGAACAGCCTGAATTCTCTGCATCAACATGTTTTTTACTTGAAAAAATCTTAGAAAGTCGGGTTTTTTAAAAGCTTTTTGATATTAACTTGTTCTAGAAATACTATCCTGTGTTTTTAACCGCAGAGGAAGGTTCAGAAACAGCCTTAAAACGAGCCGTCGGGACTTCTGTGAAGTTGTGATGTCACAACCGCACATGCATTCAAATCAGCCAATCAGACACGAACCACAAAAGCTCGGAAGACGAGACATGAACCTGCACGGAGATGACTATCTGCTCAGATATATGTACTTTGTGACATCACAACTTCCGTCTTGTATTTCTTTAGCCAGCGAACAGCTGCGTATGCAGAGAAACCCCTGCTGTTACAGGAAGTCAGAATCCCCCTCCCACAGACGTGTGATGTGACAGATTTCTAATTGTAGCTCACTTCACTTCATTTTTTTTTCCCTTTTTTCCTTTTTGACTTGTGGGGTTTTTCATGTCAACACTCTTTGTTTTCCGAAGCCACGAAAAAAAAAAAAAACGCAGAAAATCGGCCCCGGTGACTTTTTAGTTTCAAACTGTGCTAATTGACATATGCGTCAGTCAATCACCAAACAAAAGAAAAAAAAAACGTGTCACCTCACAAAGAGAAAAGGAAGCGTGCGTGACTTCTCAACAATCAAACCAACATACGAAAGAACAGACTTTTATTTAATATATAATCTATGAGCATGAGAGATTAATGTAAACGGGCTGGAATAAGAGAGTTATAGGAAATAGATTTTACTGTATTTTTCTTTATCAATCTCAGGCCGTGGTGTCAGAAACTGCAACAGATTTCAGTTTTTTTTTTGTAATAAGGTTATAGCGCGTGTGTGTGTGTGTGTGTGTGTGTGTGTGTGTGTGTGTGTGGTTATTTTAGGGCTACAGACAGCTGTAGCCATAGTAACGCACCAGGCCTCGTGCTGTGCTCTCATTTCAGCACCACGGACAGCTCCCTGTGTTTCATTCTGTCTTTCTGTCTCGTACGTTTTTCCTCCACGACTCTGACGTACCGACACGGGTCAAAGGCCATAAAAATTACCTCTATTATTTTATTTTATTTTTTTTGTATTTTTGTCCCCCCTGAGCTTCTAGGAAAGACATTTGACGGCAACAGTTGTGCTCGTGTCCCCTCGCAGCTCGGCTGACAGCAGCCTGGAGGTTAGAGGCAGAACTGGAAGGTCGCCAGCTAGAATCAAATGAAAATGAGAAAATCCCTCCTATATACATGCAAATGCACATACAGCATCCATGTAAACACTGTATATATACATGTATATGCGTATTATATAGTGTAAAAGAAGGAGGCTCTGGATTTTTTAAATATAAAACAGAAAAATCAAACTGCTGATAGATTATTTCCTGTAATATACAATTAATTCACAATAATCACTCATTGCATCCCTTAGCATTCAGTTTCAGAAGTAGAGTGTCACTTTATACTTATAAATAATACAATAAAACATGCATGTAGCTCAAAGTGCAAAAAGAAGCAAATTTTTAAGAAGTATTTTAAAATAAATGGGTTTTATTCAGGTTGATTTTGTAATAATTATGTTGATCTAGTAATAAATATTCTGATGAAAAAAGGTTCATTGGGTTGAACTCTTTTTCTGTTTGTACTCGGAGCTTTTCAGAATATCGTTCAGCTGATTGTGTAATAAAAACACGATATTTTCCTAAGTTCTGATGGCAAAGTTCATCTTTCAGGGATCAACGGATCCCTTTATAATCATCATTATTGGGATTAACCCTTTATGATTCACCCAATGTCCAGCATGTTCGGGTGAGTAGCGTTCAAGATCAATGCATTTTACAGAAAATTAGAAAAAATTAATATTAGGATTTGGCATTCCTGTCAATCACTAAGCTCATATTTAGTTGTATAACTGCAGGAACAACCTTCTTTAAGTCACCTCGCAGGTTTTCGACGTGATTAAGGTGCTGGGATCACGGCCACTCCACAACTTTATTTGGTCAGTGTGGAATCAAGCTGCAGCTTGTTTACTGGTGTGTCTGGAAACTCGCGTTCTAGGAACATTTCCTCCGCAGCGCGAGGCAACACGACCTCCTCAAGTAGTCTGATACAGG
The DNA here is from genome assembly GCA_036785175.1 of Eupleurogrammus muticus. NCBI lineage: Eukaryota > Metazoa > Chordata > Actinopteri > Scombriformes > Trichiuridae > Eupleurogrammus > Eupleurogrammus muticus. Next base: position 17,167,505 of record JAYKQN010000022.1, on the reverse strand, counting down.
CAAACTGATCCACGATCCCTTTGTATGTGATAAATAAGTCTGACGCCGCAGCGAGAGAAACATCCTCAGATCACGATTCAGTCGCTTTAAATCCGCTGTCTCACAAGCAGAAAGGACCATTTCACATCCTTTGGTGCATAAAATGTTTCCTCATTTTTCTTTAGGCCCATTGATGTGTTTTTTTTGCAATTCATGGATCATGGATCAGGGCTTTTTTATCAGCTAATTAAAAAACATGACACCTTTTCCTTCACATTTTTGGGTTTCAGGAGATAAAATGCATTGTTTCCAATGCATCGATCATAATTATTATTTGGCTTTACTCATGATTTTTTTAGCAAATTAACAAAAAGAGTCTGAACACTACAATCACATCGGCTTCTTATTCCTCGTTTCTTGGTAAAAGCAAAACTTTGCTCTGCATCAATAGCACCTGTCACGTTTTTATTAGTTTAAAGCTATGCTCACTGCAAAAATATTACAAGACAATATCTTGTTTTTGGTCAAATAAGCTCAGTATTGAGTAGATTATCTCATTCTACTGGCAGATAATTAAGTTTAAGTCAATGGCTGTAGGAAGCATTGGACTAATCGTACCAAAAACAACATTTTCACCTGTTGTGATGTCGTTCTTTTGCAGTGCGGCTCTTCCATTCAATCTAATGGATCAACATAAGTACAACAGCGTGCACGTGAGTCGTCTAGCTTCAGCTAATTTGCAGCATTCGTCCCTGGTCAGACGTTTAAAATACAATGAGATGTGCTAAATGCACTAAGAACAATGCAATGACACAAACAGAGTGAATAATACATTAAATAATTAAAGACAGTTGCAGCTGTCAATTATTGATAGAGAAATACAAGCTGAATTTAACATTAAACGAGATAACGACTAATGGTGAGGAATTCCATAGGTGTGCACTGATTATGGACGATTGGTTAACCCATAATAACCAACAGTGTTGTTACACCGGTGTAACAAGAACGTTGGTTCCCCCAGACTAATTATCCTAATATAGAAAATGTTTACCACTAATGTTACATATATGTCAAAATACATTAGTATTATTCTGAAAAAAACTTTAGAGATGTGTTCTAACCCACATAATTTTCCTTCAAGGATAAATGGGTAGTCTGGGTTCTTATGGGTTAAAATCGTCCTACATCTTGGAATTCAACAGCTTGTTTCTGGAGCTGTCTGTGTTTCTGAAGGTCTGAGACGTCCCCTCAGGTACAGCGGAGCACAGTCAGCCATGGAAACCATAACCCGGATTACCAGCCCCTGCCACGAGGCTTACCGCGACACACACACTCACACACACACACACACGGCTGAGGTAAAGTTAAAAAAAGAATAAAAACATTCGGGTCGCTCTGGTTTTAAAACTCGACGTGAACGGCAGAAAATGCATTTTAACGCAGAGGGGTCTGAATGCATAATCGAATCCGGCCTCGCATGCAACTGTACACCCGGCCTGACGTAAAGACTGTTGACTGCCGCCCCACGCAGCCTGCTGACACACACACACACACACAAACACACACACAGGGACAATAGGCCGGTTTATACTCTACGGTGGTCCGTTCTAGTGTGTCCCTTTTTCTTTTTGTTGTGTGAAGATACAGGAGGTACAGCTCGTACAAAGGGAAGGGGTCCCGCTGCGCTTCCTATACGTCGCCGCGGCGACGCTCACTCACCTGCACAGGTGGAGGAGGAGGGGGATCGGCGGAGAGCCATCTCGCCTCAACCCCCGAGTGACAGCAGGCGGGCCCGGTTTCACTCGGCCGTCCGGGCCATGCTGGTTTTTCGCGACTCGCCGGTGCAACAATCCCCCCCCCGGCTCAGCGGAGGCTTAGCTCGGCCCGGGGATAAAGCTCCCCTCCAACTGGGCCGCCCCGCCGAAGCAGAAACTCCACAACTCGGCTTATTGTGTACACTTAACGCGCCGCGGGCCAGCTGGCTGATTGGGTGTTTTGCCGGGGAATTACAGGCCGGCCGCGCAACAGACAAGCGGAGATTATTGGGCCTCTAATGTGCATTAATTACGCCGCCTTCTGTTTAGGTTTATCCGCGAAACCTGTGGGGTCCTCTTTAGAGAATTTAAAACCGGGGGAAAGCCACGCTCGGTTGTGATGGTTCACACATGTCACATCATGTGACGGGGACTTGAAGTATTCTCATAGATTAAGTGGTTTTCAAGTTAATTTTACACGAGGACTTTAGGGAAGCATTTTTCATCCAAAAATACCACATTTCCCATGAGTCTTTGAGTTTTTTAGTGTTTTTTGAAGACAGAACAATGGCTACCAATGAGATAGTTGTTTTTTTTTACTTCTGTCGCCCTCCTACTTGCTGCTCGGTGTAGGTAACTGCAGTAAATCGCATCGTCATTCATTTGGAAAAACTAGCCCATGAGATAATAATCTAAAAATAAAGTACATATAAGAAAATATAGCAATACATACAGGACCATGGTAGGGTTAGACTTCAAGGGAGAGGGAGACCAATTCAAGACTGAGGTAGGGTTAGACCAAGTCATGATCATGGTAGGGTTAGACTGAGTCAGGACCGAGGTAGGGTTAGACTTCAAGGTAGAGAGAGACCAATTCAGGACCGAGGTAGGGTTAGACCGAGTCTAGACCAAAATATTGAGACTGAGTCAGGACCGAGGTAGGGTTAGACCAAGTCATGACCAAGGTAGAGAACGACTGATTCACAACCGAGGTAGTCTGAGATTGAATCAAGACTAAAGTAGGGAGTGACTACTTGAATATCAAGGTGAGACTGAGCCAGGACCAGGAGTTAGCATTAGACTAAGTTAAGGCCCAAGGTAGAGGGAGACCGTTTCAAGACTGAGGTAGAGGGAGACCAATGAGGACCGAGGTAGGGTTAGACCAAGTCATGATCATGGTAGGGTTAGACTGAGTCTAGACCAAAATATTGAACTAATTCAGGCCCGAGATAGGGTTAGACCAAGTTGTGACCAAGGTAGGTAATCAAGACTAAAGTAGGGAGAGACTACTTGAATATCGAGGTGAGACTGAGCCAGGACCAAGGATTAGGGTTATACCAAGTCAGGAGGTAGGGAGAGACTGATACCAAGACCAAAGTAGAGGAAGACCAATTCAAGACTGAGGTAAGGAACGACCGATTCATGACCAATGTGAGGTGAACGTGACCAAAGACCAATGTAGGAAGAGACCTATTTAAGCCCGAGGCCAAGTCAGATCAACTCAGGACCAAGGTACGAAGAGACCAAATCAGTGGGGTAGGGTTAGACCGAGCAGGACCAAGGTATGGGAGACCAGGACCAGTCAGGACCAGCAACAGACAAGTATGCGTCGCATACTATATACTATAGTCATGTTATTGGTTCCATTTGAAACAAGATGTTTAACATTAAATCAACGTAATGACGTTGATATTCCTGCTTCTGTGGTCCTAAAATAAAATCCAGAGTCTGAGTTTTGGCCAAAGACTGAGACAAGATTGAATAAAAACAAGTTGAGCTTAAAAAGGTCTTAGAAAAAAGGTCTGGATGACTACACTATTAGATAGTAACACACTACACCGACGCTAACGCTAGTATTCAAGGAAACTACACGTGAAACCTTGTTTTTGTGTGTCAAAGGGACATTTTATGTTAATTAATGTTTCGTTCGTGCTATCTGGTCCCTGCAAGAACAACAGCAGCAGCAGCACTCCGGGACATTCAATTCTAAAAGCTTCTCACTTTTCTGTCACTTTAAGTAATTAATGAAATAATTAACGTAATTTTCTGCACACACACACACACACACATACAGGGGTCGTGTGCTGCACATTCCACTTCCTCCCGCCTCTAATTGCTTGGCCAACCTCCTCGGTGACTAATCGTTCTACCTGATGGTAACTGATGCTAAATACAGATAGCGGCCGCAGATAGTGTGAGCCCGGGTGTCGGGTTGCACGCACACACAATGACACGCACACGCCAACACACGCCGACGCGCCCTCATATTCTGTCAGTAGGGGTATCTGATGTGGCACATTGGACCGGCAACACACACACACACACACACCGGACACACCTCCGCGTTCCGTCTCCGGTTACAGCCACGTCCAGGGTGTTAAATATTAAAAGGCTGTAATATTAACGGGTAAGTGTTGTAATCGAGGAAACCGTTAAAAGGTCAAGTTGGGACTACGCGGGGCCGGTTTGTGGCGGCGGCGTGACACGCCTTCACCTCGCCTGACTCCTTGAACGGTGACTTGCAGGAGTTTCAGGTTCAGGCAAAGATCGACTGCTCAGCATTGGACATTTTCACCTCCATTCAACTTAGAGAATCAACAGAACTGACGGCTTCTTTGTTTTAATATTTGCATATAGCATTAGCACAAAAAGAAGCTAAAATGCACACGAGTCGTCTAGCTTCAGCTAATTTGCAGCATTCGTCCCTGGTCAGACGTTTAAAATACAATGAGATGTGCTAAATGCACTTAGAACAATGCAATGACACAAACAGAGTGAATAATACATTAAATAATTAAAGACAGTTGCAGCTGTCAATTATTGATAGAGAAATACAAGCTGAATTTAACATTAAACGAGATTACAACTTAAATTAATGTTGACGTGTTTAACTTTTATACTAAACCTCTTCAATTATATTTGAGATTTAATTTATAATGGTGAAGAATTCCATAGGTGTGCACTGATTATGAACGATTGGTTAACCCATAATAACCAACAGTGTTGTTACACCGGTGTAACAAGAACGTTGGTTCCCCCAGACTCTTCATTATGAGGTTTTATGTCTGAACTTAACTCATTAAGTCCCAAAGTGACATTTACTAATCATCCTAATATGGAATATGTTTACCACTAATGCCCAATGTCACATATATGTCGAAATACATAAGTATTATTAGGTTCAAAATGTCTATAGGCGATAATTCTATTTTAAAAAAAAATGTTTTTCACCATTTAACTGCAGATCAGATGAAGCGTTCATTACTGACTGATAATGTTGATCAATGCTGTTTATTTCCTAATCATTCGTTTAGTCTGGTTCCATTGGGTTAAAGGTTGGTCCTGTGTGCATCTCAGGGAGGAAGATCCTGGAACTTCCTTTATTTCTGCAGATTTGGCTGCACATTTATTGAATTTATGCACTTTCTATTCAATAATTATTATTAAAGTATAACCTTCTTCTGCACCATATAACCCTTTAAATAAGGATTAAGGTGATTTAAGCCAAAAAAAACTAATTTTCTTTATTAGTTGTCGGTTATATTAATACGGGACGACGATATTGAGCAGGTGGAGACTCTAATCTTTTATTTGGAGACCAAACACTCCACCGTGAGTAAGCACTTGGCAAAAACTCCCCTTTAACGGGAAGAAAAAACCTCAAACATAACTTGGCTCTGGATGGGTGGCCATCTGCCGAGAGGGGGGGGGGGGGGGTGTTTAATAATAATAAAAATAATAATAATGATTGTAGTATGGGGAGCAGAATTCTACTGATCTAGAAACAGCTGAGGGTGGAACAAACAGATTATCTTAAACACAGCTGGTGAGGATTATAACCTTTTAAGGAAGGATTATAATAGGAGAAAGGTCAAAGGTCAAGTCAGAGGTAACAGGATTGCAGGTCACATGTAGAGTTGGACAATCATGTATATTAAAGGGCTGGTCTGCACGTCCAGATGAATCTGACGCGTTATTATTAAATATGCATTGAAGATATTCCTCTGGTTAGTGTAATACATATACATATACATAGATGTATATATTATAAGGTTGTTAAAGCTGCTGATGGAGAAAACTTACTGAAAGTTTAATGCTTCATTTTTAGAATATATTAAACAAAGGGTGGTACAAATTAGAAGCAAAGGGTTAAATCGGTGCACACTCATATTTGGGTTCATGCACATTGCAATTGTTCAGTTGTAGATTTCTGCAAATTGAAAAAAAAGTGCATTATTGCAAATATTTCATTACATGACCAATCATCAATCAATTGCATTTGTAGATTTTTGAGAGGATGCAGGCGATACATTCCACATTTTAGGACTTTTATTTTGAAAAAAATCGCATTTTATATTCCAGGAGCTATGAATTACTGCGAACGAATTAGACTGAATGCAAAAAATTAAGTGTGTGACACTCCAGATTTCACACACACACACACACACAGACACACAAACACACACACACACACACACACACCCTCCCTTGGCATCAGCAGCCACCGTGCACGATTCACACACACACACACACACACACACACACACACACGGTGAATTCAGCCTGTGTTTGTGCCACTTAAAGGCAGCTGCCAGAAATAGAGTGAAGTGCATCACACCCACACAGCGTAATCAGTGTATACGAATTTACAGTGAATAGATGCGGATACACACACGTGTGTGTGTGTGCACATAACGTACAGTTTATATGTGTTTTAAACATCTCTTCGGTCCACTATTCACACACTAATGAACTCTTATTAACCTCAAACCAGGACCTAAACCAACAAAACCCCCGGAGATCTGAAACTCAAATTGTTCCTCACAAAGTACAAGTACACACACACACACACACACACACACACACACACACACACACACACATAGAGTAATTTCCCCTGTTGTCTGATCTGGTTCACGTCTTCCTGGAGAGAAAGAGAGACGGAGAATCAATTCCTGACGTTCCAGTTTACTCCGTCTTCCTCCTACACTGCTTCACTCTCCTCTTCAAACTGAATATGCTCCAAAAACATAAATTATTACCTGTGTAGAAATCCATTCTAACCCGTTAAAATCCAAACACACACTAGTACAGCATTGATTTATACTCATAAATCACATTTTAAACCTGAGCTCCTACACTAAATAAAGCAGTAAAACCCAATGTTACTGTTACAGCATCAATATATATCATCAATATCCGCATCATCAATACAATAGGAAAATAGTTTAATATAGAGCAAACAGCATCAAATAAAACCTGAAAAATAACATGAATTATAATATTGAAAGTCTATATGTGTAAAAGCAAATAAGATAATTAATATAAAAAAGTAAACGTGGTATAAAATAATATTGAACCTGTTAAAATCTATAAATAAATCATAGAAATATTTTTTTTTTGCAGATGATACCGCTCTTATGCTAAAACCTAGTTAACCTATTAAAATTAAAATAAAACAGCAGCAGCTTTGAGTTTTATTATAAATCTCATGTTAAACCTGAGCTCCAACACTAAATAAAGTATTTTATCTGTTCCTGTTACAGCATCAATATATATCATCAATATCCACATCATCAATACAATAATAAAATAGTTTAATATAATATCAGTAGTAGCTGCAACTAACCACTATTTAGATATTTATTTAGATTGGAGCTGTTTGTGGGATTATTTAATTTAATCTCCTTTTTAAACATCTTACAGAATATATTCTTAAATCCAATAACCTTTGTGCTTGTAGAGATATTCCACATTTATGATCATTTACAGCAGGAAAACTAGAAAAATGGGCCTGAGGTGGTTACCAGCTATTGGAGCTGCAAGTTCATAATTACTATTTTTAAACTCTAAATCTTATTGGCTGTAGTGTTGATTTGTGACATTTTCCCAAAATGACCTTTTTTCTTCTCCACTTGGAGCCAAAAATGAATTTAATGAGCTCAGCAGCTCTGAACACAAACTGAACTTTACACGTTTACGTATAGATCATCCACAGCCTGATTTACAGAATGTTTTATAGCTGAAATACCATTTATACCCTTTACTGTGATAAAAAAAGAAAGAAAAAATGGGCTCTAATATGTCAACCAAATGAGCCAGCCTTATCCAATGTTCACATTATTTATACTTGTACTACAACAAATGGTTATCTTCTGCCTTTAACCTGAAGGCCGGATTTAGTTTAAAGTGTCACTAACACATATGGAAAATACTATCATGTCATTAAAGCTGCCTGAAAATCTGATTCCTCGAAGCCCAAGGTCCCACAATCCATTCACTTTTCACCGTTATTCAGGAACGAGGAGGATTTATCTGACTAATCCGTTTGGATGTTCAACACGCTATAAAAAAAAAGGACCTGTTCTCCATCCAGCCCTTTCACACCCACTCCTACTCTTCTGTGGAAGGCTGTGACAACAATGATTAAGAGATGGGAATTGTGGGAGGGAAAAAAGAAAAGAGGAAGTGTGGAGAAAAATGTGGTTGCTGGATCTGATAGAATATTAAAAAATAAAAAAAACAGGTTGTGGCAGAGCTCCCTCTACTGGCCAAACGTGGTCATCACAGCAGGTTGGTGAAGGTTTGTTTGGTTTTTGTCTCGTACAGTCTTGTACAATCTGTAAATCACTTTCTTAAAAATAAAATCAAATCAATTATCTGATTCTACTGGCAGATATTTAGGCTTATTTCATGCTTTTTTTTCCTGATACAGAAAAAAAACTAACTTTAAAAAATAATAATAATAATTAAATTGACTAAAATCAAGAAAAGAGAAATGAATAATTATTTTATTCTATTGGCAGATAATTTAGCTTATTTGAAGTTTTTTTTCCTGATTTGGGTTAATTTGGTCTTGGTTTAATTATTTACTTAAAAAAAAAGAAAAATGACTAAAATCAAGAAAAGAAGAATTATCTTATCGTACTGGCAGATATGTTTTTTTTTCCTGATTTAGGTTAATTTAAGAATTATAATTAATTAAAGAATCGTAATTAATTATTAAAGACAATTTTAATAAAACAAGAGAGTTTTAATAAATCAAAAATAACATTTTCTTTAAAAAAAAAAAGATTAAATTGACTAAAATCAAGAAAAAAAGAAGAGAAAAGAAGAATCACCATCCAACATTTTCTTAAAAATTAATTAAATCACCTAAATACTATTTTTTTTTAAATAAATTCGATTATCTGCTACTCGATAGTGGATTAATTTCTCCAAGAAACAACATTTTTGCTTGTTAATACTTCAGTTTTTGCAGCTTCATTTTTGCCCCAAAAGTTCCGGTTGTAAAGATAAAAAAATATAAATAAAAATAATTATTATAGATAATAAATAATGATTTTTTAATAGAATTGAAAACATATGCCAATGTAAAAATGAATTATATATTTTTTTGATAATTTTAGCATCTAATTATTAAAACCTTAAAAAATATGGATTATTCAGGAATATTACTAATACTGAATATTAAACAAACTGTGAAAGAACAAGAAAGTATTGACACGTGTTTCAACAACAGCAAAATAGGTTAAAGGATAAGTTAATAACTCCTTTAAGTTTAATCAAGTTCATCTCTTTGAAGAAAGACGGAAAATGAAAATCAGATTATTTAAACTGTGTATTAACATGACTACCTTTCCCTGTGTAACTGCTGTCATGTCCTGCTGTTAAATTACTGAAGTGAAACTGGAGAAAGAGGAAACCACATAGAAAACGTACAGTACGTCACTTTTAATTTTCTCATACCGTTACATAGACAAGCAAACGTGTTCCAGTCGTTTCACCTTCAGGAATCCATGAGAACTTTAGGGCTGAAGCCGAGCACATACTTAACTTAGACTTAACACAGAAATGATTCACAGACAATAGTGCAAACGGCCTACGAGCAGGGTTTGTGACATCACAACATCTGGTCCAGTATACGCGACTTAAACCAAAGAACTTTAGAGCAAAGTAGGAATTATTTTAGCAGAATTTAAGAAAGTTTGGGGGGAACTTTATAAATTATGAGAATCTCTGAATTTACCTTTTATATATATATTATATAAAATATTATATATTATTTATACACATATCGAGGAGATCTTTATAGGTTTGTAAATATATTTTTGTAATTATAATAAAATAATAATTAAAAAATGTTTTCCTTAATAAATAATAAAATCTTAAACATTTCAATAATATTGTGTTATGTTGATTCTCCATCTGAGAATCCAAATAACGGAAGGAAAAGGAAAAAATCCAAATGTGAATACTGAATATTTTGTTGACAGTGTGGCACTACGTCACTAGTTCTGTAAACATCTCATGTTTGAGTAAATGTCTTAAAATGCCTTTAATATTGTAAAAGCTGAAAAGAAAGGAATGTGCTTCCTCAGCAGGAGACGACGTTGAGAACGAGAAACAGGAAGTAGTCTCTACTTAGGGAAGTGACTTTCTACTGTGCGTTGGATGTTTTAAGACAGACATCAGAACTATTCTCTCTAACTTAAAACGTTTAAAACAAGGTAAAAGCTCCAGCAAATGTCGTTTTGTGTGAGTCCAGTTTGATGTTTGACTTGGTCCAGTGCAACCGTGATTTTTTTCCTCCTCCGTGGAGTGAATTGTCAACTATAAATGCATTTAATTCAGCACAGAGCATCTTAAAAACCCTCGTTAAAACCATCACCTCACTGTAGTTATAAAACTACTGTTATTACATTTCATAAAATATCTCTATAAATTTTAGTCCACATTTAAAAAAATACAAAACATGTTTTTTAAACTGGGAGTGAATAAAAGTAATTCCCATAGCTTTCAGCGTTCCTGTGAAATAAACCCTTCTAGGTGGAGTGTTTTTCGACCCCCTGCTTGATGCCCAGCACCAGGTGGACGAACCAGTTGATCTGGACCATCCAGCCTTTCTCCCGGCAGATCTCGATCTGGTCCAGCAGGTGGCGCTGCGCGTCCTCGTCGCTGCGGCCCACCGTCAGCGCCTCGCGGATGTACTCGATGTCCTCCTTGCTGGTCAGCTGGGGCATGCCTGGTGGACGGGGGCGGAGCTTAGTCCAACACTGACTTTAATTAGGCTGAAGTTTAGTTTTACTTTTTGATTTTGGTGGAAAAGTTTTTAATGCATAGTTCTGCTATAAGGCAGCAATTACTTTATCTTCATTTTCTAATAAGCTGTGATATAAAGTCAGTTTTACTACAGTTACAACAGGTAAAGGAAGATTTTATTTTGAAAAACATACAATTTATTAGGCCACATGACCAGGACATTATATTTGCCCGTCCCTTTTGCTCATGGACATTTGACATTTTATTCATTTATATTTTAGTCTTTTATTCTGAATTGTTTTTCAAGAAATAAAGAAATGAGCTCACCATGTGAGGTTAGTAAACTTTTTTTTTTTTATATTCAATTAGATTTTGATGCTTTATATTTTTTCTAATATACTAAAATAGATGGATACATGGGAATACAGAAAATTGCTAGTGCATAAAACCAGTTATTTATGTATTTATTTATTTATTTTTACATTTAATTCATACTTTATATGTTTTTTTACTAATATGCTAAAAATAATTGCAGCAACATGCAAATACAGAAAATTGTAATCCTACAACCTGATGTCTTACATAGCATGAAACTATTTTCTTATAGTTAAAATTTAATACATATATATAATATATAAATATAATGACATATTTTTTTAATATATCTATTATTTAGACCAATTTAGGTGATTCAAATTGTAAAAAAAAAAACGTTTTTTATCATGTCTAAGTAATATTTCTTTTTATAGGTCTAGTTTTGTGGTTTTATTTTGTGTGTTGTGTTACGTACCCGTCATCAGCATCATGGAGAACAGGATGATGAGCAGGTTGGTGTGGTGCCGCAGAGCCAGGTACGCCTTAACACACACGTCCTGACACACAGCACAAAGAGTCGTTATGATGAGTGGGACAAACCACAGGGAGATAAGGGGCGTTTCTTAACATCATTGTGTGAATGAATTATCCATCTGTGTGTGTGTTTCCTTGACACATGCATTATGTTCTATTGTGAGCCCATTCACAATGAATGAACTAAGTTCTATTTCCGGCACCTGGAACTTCTGGAAGTGGGCGCTGCTTTTCTTTCCCGACGTTCCCATGACGTACAGGAAGTCCGGCGTGAGCACGAAGGGAACCCACTCCTTGCTGATTCCCATGAAGCTCTTGTAATTCCCCAAGATGTGACCGAAGTCGATGTGGAAGAGGTTTCCTGCAAAAGCGCAACACAAAAAAGGGTTAGTTCCATCCCTACGCTGTTGACATGGAAAACTGAAATCTGACATCAAGTCTGAAATTTTCATTATCATGTGTTTAAAACCACCACAGCCCCATTTTTAAATAAATCTACAACATGTGAGGAGACGACAGAAGAGTCAGAATCTATTTTTGTTGATGTTATAGAGAAAGTATTAAAAATATAACATTGTCTTTTAGTACAGATAGAAATACTTAAACCCTCTCAAGGCTGCAGACTATAGATTTACAGATTAGGCATATTCAGCTCTTTATAACTGTATCAACTATATGTTATTATAGTTTTGTTAGTAGTATTATTGGTAGTAGTAGGAATAAGAGTCAATATTATTATTACTATTTATTATCTATTTTCTATGTATATTCTTCAATATTATTAATGACAACATATATCAAATCAAATTTATATAAAACGTAGAACATAACCAAAGCACAAAATGCTAAAAACAACAATGGAAAATTCAAGGCTTAATAAGATATTTGGGATTTTAACAGGTTAAAACTATTAAATTGAGTTTTCATTCAATAGACTACAGTAGAACTGTAGTTGTTTATTATATTCTTGTTTAATTGGTGTATCTGTGGATCCTCTAGCTGTGGCTTTCTGTGATTTTTAAGTCTAAAAATTCTTTATTTAGTGTTGGAGCTGAGGCTTTGTCATGTGATTTATAATGAAACTCAAAGCTGCTGCTGTATCAGGAGGTTTTAAGGACGAGGAACAGCTGTTAATCACACTCTAATAAACAACTACACGTCCTATAAAGACACAAATAATGCTGATATGACTTCCTGTATCTGCTCAGCTGTGTGTACCAGACTCGGTGATCATGATGTTGTCGTTGTGGCGATCCCCGATGCCCAGGACGTAGGTGGCCACGCAGTAGCCCCCGCAGGAGAACAGGAACCTCTCTACGGCCTGCTGGAACTACATATGGAGAGAGAGAGTCAAACAACAGCTGTGTGTGTGTGTGTGTGTGTGTGTGTGTGTGTGTGTGTGTGTGTGTGTGTGTGTGTGTGTGTGTGTGTGTGTGTGTGTGCAGCAGGTGCTGTGGCTAAATGTAGACGGGCTGCGGTGACAGGAAGAAGCCTGAGGGCGGCTTCCTGTCTGTCTGTCGCTGCTGCTGCTGCTTCCTCAAACAGCTGCTGAGAACAAAACAGCTGTTTTTCACTTTATTATCAGTCCTGGTCTTGTGTCAAATGCCCATTTTAGTTTTAGTCGTATTTAGTCCACTTGTATTTTATTTTTTGTTTAGTCCCGTGGTTCCAGTCTATAAATTATTATGGAATGAAAGAGGGAAATAAGTTGAGTTTCAGTCAACGTACTTTGGTCTATTTAGTCTGTTTGCTTGCACGCTTACAAACCACTGATGTGATCCAAAAGATAAAGGGTAACCTGCTAATGCCAACTATCACACACGAAATTTGACTTTTTAAGCAGGTAGGTAAATATGGTAAATATATAAAGAAATATATATTCACCTGGATGCAGCTACGACATCTTAAATGAGGAATAAAGAATTAAAAAAGAATTTTTAAAAAAAGGGGTAAAAAAAAGGCTTTAATATAAGCTGGTAAAGCACCTGGGCCTATAGGTTACAACCATGTTGCAACCAAACCAACACAGGCTTTACAATAAAGAGAAAAAGAGTCCTATCTCATCTGGGACTGAATCGCTCATTTTTCATCACCTGATCGTCACATCATTCTCTCTGACTTCTCGTACCTTGTCCTCGCTGATGCATTTGTCCCGCAGCCACTGATAGAGGATTTCGTCTTTAAAAGCTCCGGTGCTCCCCACCACGCTCTGCTGGATGTTCGCGATGGTGTTGGCGTCCTTCACGATCTCGATCATACCTGAGGGGATGGAGAACAGGCGGGGGAGGGGGGGGTCAACAAACGATAACAATAAATGATGACTTCATTCATTTCACTGGACATGTGAGCGACCTATCCGGTTCCCCGTGGAGATGCAGCCGTACGGTAACAGACACAGATCCAGGGATTCCGTCTCCCAGATGGACTCCATGATAAGCAGAATCTGGAACATGCAGAGTTTTTTTATTAACTCTGGTGAAGGAAATGGTGTGGAAATCCGTGTGTGAGGCGGCGGTTCGCCGACCTGCAGGATGAGCATGTCCTGCCGGAGGTCGTCTCCGTCCTTGAAGATGATGCCGATTGGGTCTTTGGACCTGGTGGTGGGGTCGGCCCGCTTGAACTGCAGCCACAGCGGCTTCTTCTTGGACGCCATCACTTTGCACTGCTCGATCTGCGCAAAACATTTCATTCTGAAACTCTGCCGCGGCCTCACGTCTACAGACAGGCAGCTTTAAAATAATAATAACACCTACAATGCAAAAAGTAAATATTAACAGGTAAAAATAAACTGGTTGTAGTACTACTCTTTGATGCAAATTGGGTCTTTATACTGTGAGAATATGATTTTTTCAGCACATGTGAATGTGTGTTTTTATTTCAGTGTGGGTGTGAGTGTATGTGTGTGTGTGTGTGTGTGTGTGTGTGTGTGTGTGTGTGTGTCTCACCATCAGGGCTCCGGCTCTCAGTCCAGGATCGTAAGGAACCCTGAAACTCTTGGGCAGACCGGTGGACTGCAGAGTCTCCAGCTTCTGACGCAACTGAAACACCACTGAGACACACACACACACACACACACACACAATTTTAAGCCTGCAACTAACGTGTCAATTATCCATTGATTATTTAAAGGATTAATCGATAAGTTAGTTCATAAATGGTCACATCTTCAACAGTCCACAACTCAAAGATCCTCAGTTTACTATTACAGAAAACTAAAGAAACCAGGAAATACAATACGTGAAGATGATGTAGAATATGAACATTTTCTACTTCAAAATGACACCAAAGGATTCATTCATTATCAAAATAGTTGGTGATTAATGTAATTAACTAAACGACCAATCGTTCTGTTTCATCTAATTTGATTCTCCGCTTCACTGGTGAAATTTCAGGCAGAGTCACATGCTCATTATCGAGTTTAATATGAGCACAAAGAGCGTATTGTTCAGGATCTGCTACGAGGCTGCAGCAGCAGCAGCAGAGAAAACCAGCAGCTGACAGACACTGTGGTGGATGGAGGTGATGAAGTAAACGTGACGACGTCTGAATCCTCACCTTGAGGTGTGATGTCATACTTGTCGGCCGACATGGCCTTGATCTCCCGGGTGACTTTCTGCAGAGCCTCGGTCGTTTCCACCTGGAGGACGTGAGCATAAAAAAGGCAATGACATATACAGGGGGTACAGGATCAGGTCAGCCAGCGTGCACAATGCCCCTTTCATTGGCTTCTTAGAGGAGCATAACATAATAAGCATGGCAGGATAATGAACACACATTCTACTAAAAATGTCAGATGGCTCCTGAGATCATTGACAAATCCTGGTCTTCACCTTATAAATTGGACTTAATGCTCACCTGCTTCCTGAAATCCTGCAGCATGGCCTCACCACAGCCGCGCAGGTAGGCCTCCAGCAGCACAGCGTACCTCTGCTGGTAATGCATGGACTGGGCGATCTCGCTGCGCAGGAACCAGAAGAGAAAATGACCGATACGCATGCTCTGTGGAAGAGAAAACACACATTTTAACAAAAATGTGGGGGAGTAGATGCGAACAAATAAAAACAGATAAATAAGAGAAATCTAAAAAAAAAGGACATTTACTGCTTACCCTCAGAGCTCTTTTCAGCAGAAACCGCACGAGAGCGCTGTCGTGATAGGGCTCGAACTTGACCGCCTGCAACACACACACACACGCACACACACACACACACACACAGTTCTTAATTCTAAATGACGTGAATTTGCAGGTTTCAGTGTGGAAACTATGAGAAATCATGTAACTTTTGTCACTGGAAACACTACAAACCACATGCATGTTTAATCTGCAAGTTAAATCTGAAAAAAAGAAAGCTAAGGAAGATAAATATCTAGATGACACCAAAATTCAGGAAACTTTAGAATACATAATTTTTTTTTCAGGTGTGATACGCATGCCACATTTGGTGAGTTTCAGGGTCAGTTAAGGCCCCAAAAAAAGACACTTGTCGTGGTAGAAGACTTGTTGCAAGTTTCAAGTCTCTCTGCACTTTCCACCAAATAAAAGGTGGAAAAACACCACAAAAATGTTATACATGTCAAAAATAATGACAAAAATCGGATCTCTAAACACTTTTGAAAAATGTTTAAATGTCCCATTTTTGTTTGGCTTGTGCCGTTACAACTGGATCAGAGCTGTAACAGAAGGGGGAGCTGCAACCCAACTTAATAAAACCTAACTGAGCTTCATCCCCCGTCCCCCGTGCAGCAAGGAGTCATTTCCCTATCAGACCAAAGGGCTCTTTGTTGGCCTCATGCCGTTCATGCAAAGTCAACCACAGAGTCGAACCGTGGAGCAGCAGCTGCAGACAGATGTGCAGGGTGTGTCCTCCCAGGAGTGTGTGAGAGTGTGTGAGTCAGCTGTTGATCGTTTTCTGCTCCGCGGGCAGAATGTTCCAGAGCGTTTTATGGGTGTGGAGCTCGGTACATGGTGATGATGATAACGATACCTCGGTGTAATTACTGTGATCACTGGGAACGGTGGTGACCAGAGGTTAGGCCGCAACAGCACACACATATGACACACACAGACACACACACACACCCCTTTTATATGAACATAACCTGGAGGAGAAGCTATGACTTTAATCAAACTGAAAACAGATTTATTGTGGAAGTAAAACAACTAAAAATAACAGTTTGATGTAAAAATGCTCAATTAAAAGCATATATCTGTATATACTTGTGGAGTTTTCAATCTAATGCCCTGATCCTGCCTCTGTCACAGAAACTACCTCTCATAGCGTTTTCTGGGTTCCTGATTGAGTTTTACTATTATTGAGTATTTTTACTAATTACAAAGTCACTTCTTGTACATGTGTGTTTTTTGTTACACCCTTTGTGTTGCATTCATTTTTTTTGTATGAAAAGTGCTTTGTAATTAAAGTGTCAGTGTTCCTGAACCAGCAGGTCAGAGACTCACCTGTACGAGCTGCAGCAGGTAGCGGAGCACGTCGTCGTCCTCCAGCGTCTCCAGCTTCCTGACGGCCAGGGAGCGCACCTGGGCGTCCGAGTAGTGGCAGTCCAGCAGCTGCATGGCCAGGCCCACGTCCAGGCCGCTGAGCGGAGAAACAACACGACGGAGGGTGACCACACGCTCGACTCGAGCGGACCACTCGTTGGAATTTATTTATTTATTTTTTTACCTGCTGTCCCAGGCGCTGCTGCGCTCCAGCAGACGGTGCGTTGCCAACACGTCTTCCTGTTTGCCCCAGCGGACTGAGCCCAGCAGCTTAGGGTAGGCCCTGAGGACGGGAGACGGTTTGGTGAGGTTTCACTTCTTTACAGACAAGCAATGTCATGAGAAGAAGCCGTCTGTGTGAAACTATCTACCATCCATCCATCCATCCATCCAATATCTAATTAGATATTATTGATAATTAGATATATAATTAATAGTTTTCTGTGGAGAGAAATGCAATGAGCACCTGGGGTCGCGCATACACTCGTGTCTGAAGTGCCAGAGCAGCTCTTTGTCCTCAGGACTCAGTGGGTGGAGGGGGTCGGTGGCCACGATGGCCTCGAACTGTTTCTTCAGGTGGTTGGGCATCTCCCTCTGACCTCGCTCGCGTCCATCGGCCTCCTCGCCCCCAGCGTCGCGGCCCGCCACGTCGCGGCTCTTCGGCAGCACCACGGGGTAACAGTACTTGTCCAGCAGGATGGCGACGGCCATGGAGGACGTCTTGTCCGGGTTGGTGGCCGACGTGAGCTTGTCGGCGTTGATGCTGCTGCTGCCGCTGTCCTCGGTCTTCTCCGGCATCTTCCACATGTTCAGGACGAACTCGCCCTGGCGCAGCAGGGAGCGGTGGTCGATCAGCAGCAGGTTGACGTAGTACAGCAGCCGACTCTTGGTCTTTCCTGAAAAGCGGAGAGGGAGGGACAGACGTCAGCCGGCGGGGGGCCGTCGACACAACAGGACAGACGGCGGGACGCCAGCTGACCTCACCTTCGTGGCCGCCGCCTCCCGCCACGTTGTCCTGGTAGGAGCTGCCCTTGGAGTTCGGTGTCAGAGGCTGCTTCCCACACACCACCTGGTTGAGAAATAATGGAACTTATTCATGATTACGTGGATATATGGAAAATATAAGTGATATGTTGAGACGAAACGGTCCGTGTGTACCTGCAGATTGAGGCGAGCCCCCTTAGGAAGGTCCTTGATCTTAATGTTGAACTCCAACCAGCAGTTCCACAACACTTCTTCATGGAAGGTTTTGGAGGACGTCCGCTCCTTAAACAGTCAATTTTAGAAAATATTATAAAAAACCTTCTTCAGGATAAAGTCAAGTATTTTAAAAACAGACACTGATTTCACCCTGTCGGTAAAGAAAAAAATTTTTTTTTAATGGTTTTATTTGTTTTAAATGCATGCAACATCTATATCAAATATTTGTCACCATAACCTCACCTGTAGTAGTTGAGGTATCAATATGATGTAACACAGCAAACAGAATGATAAAAAGTCTATTTATTGATTTTTGAGAGAATATTTTAATTGCATACTACGTCCACATTATTTTTTTTTTACAATCTTTAAGACCAAGATATCAAAATTCAAGACTTTTCCAAGTCTTTCTTAAGTATTATTTCCAACTTTATAAGAAAATAAAATTTGATGGTATGTTTTGCCTACTTGGGCTAGGAGCTGTTGACCGTGGAAGATGCTGGCCTCGATGAAGACCACGAACTCTGGAATCTTGGGTAGCGACGGGATGTCGATGCCCAGCACCTTCACCCTGAACTTCCTGTTGCAGTCCCACATGGAGATGGTGAACACGCGCTCGTGGTCCTTCTCGTCAATGGTCAGCTGCTCGTGGGTTCCTGGCGATGAGACGCGAGGTGGTGAGTCACATCACTCATCACATCCATATCCCTAAAACCTTTTTTTCTATTTAACTGGTTACCAGCCACGCCGGTGCAGTCATCCACTTGCGCCCAGTCCTCCTTCTGGACCAGATCCAGGTCGGGATCAGGCGGCTTCTCCAGAACCAGGTGGATCTCCTCGCCGTTTTTCAGACACTGACGGATCCAGTTGAAGTTCTGCAGCGGTTTGTCGCCGTACAGGTACTCCTGCCTGTGTCAGAAGATAATAAGTAGTTAAAACTGTGTTACTTTCATTGATTTGTAGATGAAACTGACGACGAAAATGAGGAAAAATCAATGCCCTTGACCACTGATTGTGATGGAAACAACACCTACATTTTGTTCATATATAAAGATGAGACAAAATCTACTTTGTTGTATAAAAACTTAATTATTATGCCTCTTTCTTTTTTTCAACACAGACTTCAAATTAATAAAAGTGCCTTCACTTGGAACTCTCCACCAGAGCTGCCGCCAGGCGAGTGTGTGTGTGTGTGTGTGTGTGTGTGTGTGTGTGTGGTAAAATGCGTTATCAATCAATATCAGTCATTTCACACAAGCACGAGGTGCTTCAATAAATTTGTTGGCTGAACCACACTAAAAGAGAAGATAAAAATGTAATATTCCTCATTTTACATGTCTTATTGCAGCTGGGTATATATTTATATTTAATGTATCGCAGACATTTGTGATGTGACTCAGTGGCCTTCACTTTTACCCAGAGAGAAAATCTCCTAAAACCCTTTAACCCTCTAGCAATAAAACCTCCCAAACAACAAGAGCATTCAACTGAAAAAACAGGTTTGATCCACTGATCCAGGATTCTGATCCTCAGACACAGCAATGAGAGAAATTCTGAAAGCAAAAGGCTGCAGAGAAAAGGCTAAAAGCGACTGTGGGTGACTTTGCTGTAAAAGGCATCGAGGCTTGTGCAGCATAAACACCACAGTTCTTTGTTGCCCCAAAGACTCAGTGTCTCACATGACAGGAAGGAAAAAAAAATATCAGCAGTGCACACAGGGACGAATAACACGGTGTAGCAACAGTCTGAAGTTCTGGAGCGAGACTATCGATCCGTTTATGTGTTTTAGTTCCCTAAAAGCCACAGAGTTTATCAATGGCTCTGCACCACCAGTCACATTTTCAGCAGGAGGTCTGCTCCAAACAAACTGAACCATCTCAGCGTCATTCACTGGGAGTTTACACATTTTTCATGCACTGCAGACATGTTTTTTAAGGCAGGAGGAATTTACCTTGAAAATCCCACATCATGCAAATAGCCACGTTTGTTTAGATACGATCTAGAGAGTTTTATAAAAAAGAAATGCACACAGCCTGGATTTAGAAACGTCACTTGTGAATATTAATGAGACGAACCCAGAACGCTTGGTGCTTTCTGGAGCTTCTCTGGTTATATACACACACATACATGCAAATGGCTGGATACAGGTGCGACGTACCTGCCACACACACGCAGCACAAAGTCCGCTTCACACACATTGTCGGGGATGCCGAGGAGGACTCTCTTACTCGCCGTCTTGATGAAGAAAATGGACAAAACCTGGACAGGATGAAATATATATAAGAGTCTGACGAGCAGTCTTTACTACTCATGTTCCAATATAATGTGACAGTTCCACCTTTTTTTAGAGGCTCCGCAGCTTTGAGTCAAATCATGAATGATTTGAAACTGACAACTTAAACTACTGCTTTTTGCCTTTTGAGGAGTATGTTTTCTTCTTTAGTCACACATATCCTTGTCTTGATTATCACTAATAGCTACAACAACTATAATTAGTTAGTAGTAGCCGACTATTTCGATAATCTATTTAGGTCAGCTCTAAGAAGAAAATGTTCCAGCTCCTAACATTTGATTATTTTCTAGTCTTCTATACTAATAAAATAAAAAAGACATTTAGGTTAAATCTTCATCTTTGGGAAACACTGATCAACTTTTTGCACTAATTTTTGAATCAAGCAAGAGTAGTTGTTAGTTATCACATAATCTCAGTATCCTGATGATGTTATCACGAGCAGATATCATGATAGGGAGGTGAGTACTCAGCTGTTAACTGATTCTGTAAATCACTCATTACATATTTTTGATATCATTATATATATTGTGTCGATCATGTTGTGTTACCATCATCGTCACCACACACACCCTCTACCTGTGCCGGCGTGTCGTCAATGGAGACCTTGATGGTCTGGCTGGCCGTGCCGATGTGGATCACCACCAGGATGTGGTTGTTACTGACCTGAGGGGAGGAACACACCAGCAAAAACATGTGTATGAGTTGGTAACAGCTCAGACTTCCTCCACTGTTGAAGACATAGAAGAGATTTTATTAGCAAGATTGAAGACAGAGGTTTGACGCTGTAAGAACCATAAAGACGTTGTATATCTGCCACTGGAAAACTGAGATCAGCTGAAAGTGAAGTTTTGGTTGTAGTACTCCTGGTTCTGGACGTGTACAGCGTGCCCACCTTGCTGAGCAGGTGCTCGGGCAGCGGCTTGCGGGTCACCCAGGGGTCCATGGAGTAGAGTTTGGGGTCTCGGTCGGACAGCTCGATGCGGCGCGGCGTCAGCAGCTTCCGGCGGGTGAACTCCAGCTCGTCGTCGTGCACGTTGCTGACGTCGGTGACGTCGTAGCCTATCAGGTAGTTCAGGTAGCGCTGGTACTGCTGCGACTCGTCCGAGGGCTGTGGGCGGGACGCCAGCTGGATCCGGCCCACGTCCTTCTTCAGGGCTTAAAAAAAAACAGATCCAGAAGGGGTTAAAAGAGGAAAAACATTTGGCAAAGTTTGGGGACATTTTACACGAGAATTAGTTTTACTATTACACAAAAATGACCATTTGACTTCATTATTTTTGTTGTTCCTCACTGAGAGAAATCAATAAATACTCACAATATATTACTGTAAATTCTCTTATATAGGGCCTGTATTGGATTAACAGCAGGATCTCCAACATTGGCCTGTCTTGCTGTTGGCAGGGGTTGAATTTCTAATATAAGAGCCCACAGTTTTAAATGCCTGAACGCAAAAATACAAAAATATACAGACGTGACTGTTTAACTCATTAAAAATCCGCCAGAGCATTGAAATATCAAGCTATGGCTAGTGGCCTAGTCATGTGACATGTATGGTGGTATGTGGGAAATCACCGGTGTTACCATGGCAGCTGGGCGCTTGTTGTGGAGGCTGTAGAGTGATGAGAAGATGACAGGAAGAGATGAAGAAGAGCAGGAGGAGGAGCTTGTTTGTTTTAAAGGTTGGAACAGAAAACCAGTAATTTGCCATTTGTTAAAGTTCCATATGCAAACCATAATGTAAGTGTGTTGCCTTGTTCTAAAAAAGGCCTTGGTGCACTTGAGTAAATAAAGGCCTGGGCCTATATTAGACAATTTACAGTAGGTTATAAATGTCATTTTTAAAATTTTATATTAGAAAGGTGTGCGGTGGCACCTCTCCAGTAGCGGATGCAGTCCAGCGTCTGGAAGACCTGGTGCTTGTCGTAGATCTCACACACGGTGCCTTTCTTCTGGTAGAGCAGGATGCAGTGGTCGGGGGAGAAGCGCTGGTAGAAGTCAGGGCAGAGGTTTAACGTCACCGCCTTTAGCCACACCTGAGCTTTCACCTGGAAAAGCGACACGTAGAGCACACACCCACAGTTTAATACGCCCAAACGTGTGTTTGAACTGGCTCTGAGTGCTGTTGTGAATGGGAGTGAATGAGGGAACCTGTTCCACCGTCCAGTTCCCGGCCACGTCCAGCAGCAGAGTGTCGGGGCTGCTCCCGCCCCGCGCCACGGTGGGCAGGGAGAACTCCACGGTGATCTGGTCCATGGAGGCGTGGGAGGACGAGGTGATGGCTTTCTTCCTCCTCCGACGACGACCCTCGTCTCGCAGAACGACTCTCTCTTCTTCGTCGCTCACCTGGATCTGCTGCCTGTCCATCGCCTAGCTGGAGGAGGGAGGAGAGAGACAGGTTTGTTCTTTTAAAAAGTGTTCATTTATGTTTGTATCAAATGCATACTACGTCCATATAAAACATTTTTCACTAAAACCTCACCTGTTAGGAACAAAACTTCTAGATTCTGAGATATACTACCAATACATGTGATGACTGCCAAAGACATGACACATACAAAAAGATATTTTCCTCCTCTAATTTTGGACACTACTGTGAACTATAGCCATATATTTATGGTGAGAGGGGCTGTTTGTGTATTAGCATGGCCTTTAGGGCTTTATTTGTTTAAAACTCTTCGCAGACATGTGTATATTTCCTCAAATGTTATAACCACAACCACAGCTCCTACATTAAATCTATATTAAACAGTGTAGAAACTACACTAATTGTGTGCGCCTTAGAGCATTTTTAGGTCCCATTGAAACCAATTATATCCATATTTATTGATCCTAGGGGTGCTACAACATAAAACCAAATGCTTTCTATTTCACAGAGCTTTTAAAATGAAGCCCAGGCTTCATAATTATAGTTTTTTTTAGTATTTTCCAGCAGATTGAGCCATTTATTGCCCTGAAGAACAAATATGCTTTGTTTTTCAGGTTTCCGCTGGGTTGGAAAATTGCCAGAGGCATTATAGACTTTTTAAGAATATTATTGCAAATGTATATAGAGACAATGTGTCCCTTGTGTGTGTTTTTTGCAGCTAAAAAGACAACATGGGTGACAACCATTACAATACAAAGGTTTTGAAGATGTAACCAAATAAAAGTGGAACATTATATTAATATAAAATAACTTCACAGCAGTTTTGAAGAGGGTCACATTTAAAGCACATTGTGAGGGATTTTAGAGGGATAGCATCCTATCCTAAAAAATTACCACAGCTACATAAAGAAGTGCAACTGTTTTTAACATCTTCGTGTTCTGACATAAGTGTCAGAAGTCACAGGATTAAATGAGTCTGGAGTTTCCCTTCTGCTTATTTCACATCAGCAAAAGGAAGTTTTAAAAAGCAGGAAGCACAAACTC
The DNA here is from genome assembly GCA_036785175.1 of Eupleurogrammus muticus. Taxonomy (NCBI): domain Eukaryota; kingdom Metazoa; phylum Chordata; class Actinopteri; order Scombriformes; family Trichiuridae; genus Eupleurogrammus; species Eupleurogrammus muticus. The sequence goes on along the minus strand of JAYKQN010000022.1, from coordinate 17,143,482 downwards.
AGTCAACAGGGCACACGCGAATATTTTTTTCCTAGGACGATTCTGGGATGACCCCGCCCTCCTCAGCCCTTTGATTGGCTTATCCGGAAATCCTGCCCTAACCTGACCAATCCAACCCTACAAAGGCAACAAGTAATAGCCAATCAGATGCGCCGTGAGGCGGGTCATCCCAGAATGTCCTAGGAAAAAAAAATTGCATACAGCCCAGTGTGGATGTTGGAAGTAACTGTGATGATATAAACATTATATGTGTGTATATTCTATGTTTCTGCTGTTAAAAAACGAAAAGTTACAGCCTTGCGAGTAGTTAAAAAATAAATAATAAATAAACTATTTAATAGATAAATAAAAACAGCGGAAATGTTTCACTGGTGAATGTAACGGTACGGCTCGTGCGTTTGCCGTTATAATCGGAAGAAGCGTAAAGTTTGTAAAAGCCGTTTCTGGCACTTACCAACGGACGCGGCCACGGAAGGCAACGAAACCCGGAGCTCTGGGTAAAGGTTTCGGCATTTATGCTACATGAACAAACTATAAACAGAATAAAACACTTTTGCGCAGTCAGGATTCAAAAGGAAATGCTGCGCTTCTACTCAGCGAGGTTCGTCAAGCTAGCCGGCTAACTTTAGCACCACACAGAGCGAGAATGCGACTTCCGGTTTTGTCCTCCAAAATAAAAGACCTTCTAAAAAATGTATTTTTAACAGATTTTTCCAGTAGTATTTATGTATGTATATATACACACACTCGCTCTGAAAAGCCCCGCCCCTCCTCTTGCAAACTGAAACGCCCACTCTGTTGTGATTGGCCGAGCATTGTCAAAATGTCACATACAAAGTTATGACGTCACAACAAGAGACAGTGGAATGATGGGTGGTCCTATTCCACCTATAGGACCACCTCCTATTATGTTTGTGTGTGACCTAAATATTTACACAAAAGCAGTGATTTTTTTTCTCCTATTGTAACCCCATTAATATGATCTTAAATAAATAGATTGATTATCTAACCGAAATGATCTAATTACAATTATACGCCCGGTTATCATTTTGCGACACTAATTTGATTTTGTATTACAGCAGTTTCAGTACATTTTTTATGAAATTTAAGTTCTTTTATATAGGTGGAAATACTTATATCATTAAAAGCAACATTTGAATATTTGATGTAAATTATAGCTATGAACTGAATTGTAACTATGGAAAATTTCTGTATTTTTATAATATGGATATGTTCTTTTATTTTATAATTTTTTTATTGCCATGGAGCAATATTTTAAGAAATTACAGTATACAATAATTTTGTATATAAACAATATATAATTCACAAACATAATAGCTTATAAGATGATCTCCCTTACCTGAGAGTCATTCACCAGGAGATATCAATCATTAACTTGTTAGGCTCTGATTGGTCGGAGCTGGTCTCTGGCAACATTTATAACCCTTCACATTTGACAGTTTCTTTAGTTGTGCCCTTCAACATGAAGACTGCACAGTTCCTCTTAGGGTAAGTGATCGTAAAATCTTTTCAAGCCGTCTCTTGGATATTTTGTTCGGAAATGTTGAATCACGTGTGGTCTTTTTTTTAAATGATCACAGGGTTTCCCTCTTTGGTCTACTGACTGTGGATATATCCTGCTACACTCTAAGAGGTAAATTACCTCCCTTCACTACTCATGTAATACCTGTGTTTACCTGTTCCCCAAATAGCTTTAATCTAATGCTTTTGGTCAGGTAAAGATGCAGGGAAAGGAGCAGTAGGAGCTGGAGGAGCAGGAGCTGGAGGAGCAGGAGCTGGAGGACCAGGAGGTGTAGGACCAGGAGCAGGAGCAGGAGGTGCAGGAGGTGCAGGAGGGGCAGGAGGGGCAGCAGGGGCAGGAGGGGCAGGAGCAGGAGGTGTAAGACGAGGATTGGGAGGAGGAGGAGGAGGAGGAACGGCGTGGGTAAGAGGTTCCGACGTAGGAGGAGCAGGAGGAGCAGGAGGAGCAGGAGGAGCAGGAGATGATATGGGAGGTAAAAACATCTTCTACTTTTGTGGATCTACACCAGTGCCTACTAGCACTTCTTTGCTTGTCGGCGGTTCTCAACAACTTATTGATCTGTGATAAGAGTTTGGTTGCGAGTGACTTTTTCCTTTTCCTCTCTACTCAAGCGGTCGGCTGGACTGTTGAACCCTCAGTACCTTTCCATGTGTCACCACCACAACCAGCACCTGGCTACTTTGGGCCAGAATACAAGGGAGGACAATTGTCCGAACTTGATGTCGTATATGAGGAGGGTTCATACCAATCAGAGACTGAGCAACAAGGCACCTCTCCCTATAGGTCACAGGGTGGACCTAGCGTTGCAGGTCCTGAAATGCACATCCCTGGAGGTCTTGGCGGAGGTGGTCTAGAAATGGGCCCTTGGAGCCCATATTATGTCCCTTGGCCTTACAACTACATGTTCATAACCGGCAAATACCCTCCAGGCACCTACAGTCAGTTCAGCGTCACCGACGAGCACGGAAGGGACAGATGGGCCGAGGTTGAGTACCAGGGCATCACTTCCGTCGGCAGCGGCATCCTCAGTACTGGTGGTGAAGGCGGTGCTGGTGAAGGCGGTCCTGCTGGTGGTGCTGATGCTGGTGCTGGTGCTGGTGCTGGTGCTGGTGCTGGTGGTGCTGGTGCTGGTGCTGGTGCTGGTGGTGCTGGCGGTGCCGGTGCTGGCGGTGCCGGTGCTGGCGGTGCTGGTGGTGCTGGTGCTGGTGGTGCTGGTGCTGGTGGTGCTGGCGGCAGAGGAAAAGGCCAGCGGGTTGGTGGATTCACCCAGCAGTACAGGCCACCCCCCCAGCAGTCCCAGGCACCCCCTCAGCAGTTCCAGGGACCCCCTCAGCAGTTCCATGGAACCCCCCCACAGTTCAAGGCAACCCCCCCGCAGTTCAAGGCAACCCCCCCACAGTTCAAGGCAACCCCCCCACAGTTCAAGGCAAACCCCCAGCAGTTCCAGGGCTAGAGAGCTAAGGTTCCCAAGGTACCCTGGCAGACGCACAGCACAGATGAGCACGTCAAGTCTGATTTGTTTGACTAATGCTGTTCTTCTCCTGTCTTTCAGGGTCTTTACGAAGAAGTCAATCTCATCAGCATGAACGAAGATTTCTGAATTCAATAAAGCTCGTATCAAATACTCTGGCTTGAGACTATTTTATTATTATTCTGTTACCATTCCTGATAGCGGCAAGCATTTTATGAAACTAAATATTCACGCTAGTCAATGGAATTATGTCATGGAAAGTTTGTTCCAATTAGAATGACCTGAATAAGAACATAATTACAATTTTTGAACAACTATTCTATAATGTACCTGCTCTGAACTCTAAATATTAACTGTCAAGGACAGTGCAGCACAGATGTGTGTAGGTCACAGTGACTTACAGGGTAGCGGCGACCTGGACCATGGAAGCCCACACCACAGTGGCAATAGGACAAAGGGATGGAATATGTTAAATCACTGTCACCACAGGGAGTATTTCATGCACATAAAACACTGGTACTTCTTCATGCATTAATGGTATCTTAACTGGTGTATTGCTATGAAGTGTGTTTTCTAAATATAACACTGTCCACCAACGTGGTGCTAATAAAAGATTTGATTGTTAAATAAAGTTGTGATGTGATTGTGATTTGTGAAATGAAGGTTTTTCGTTCCCTTGAATGCAACTTTCCCTTTTCTGACTTTAGTGATTCACATGTAGCTCATGCTAATAAACAATATGGGGGTATTATAGGATCAGTTTTGTTGATGGAAATCCCAACTATAACTATAACGACTGAAACTAAATAGAAAAAGTCCTTGACAATTTAAAATTCTGAAGAAATATGATTGTTGTGCACTTTTTTTTAGCTTTCAAACGTTAGGCTCAGTAGCAGTAACATAGCTGACTAAATATATCATGAAACTCTAAGAAAACCATGACTAAAACATGTAATAAACTTAGACTGTGGTGTTGCCTTCATATGTGTCTATTTTCAATTCAACTTCAGAATTTAACACTAAATTCAACTTATTTAAGGCCCCTATTTTTTTAAATATCTGCTTCTTCCACCTCTGTGATTCTCTTTCTTGGTGCTTTCGGTTTCCATCTGAATAAGTCTGTAAATCCTTTTCTGCTGCTTGTTGATACTGAGGTTTGCCGTTTTTGGACCGCCTGAAACGACAAAACGCGAACGAAGTGTCTGCACTTGAACGCACCACAACCCGTTTCTATGGGGTCAGGGTGATGATGGGGATTATATTTGCCTGAGTTTATACATTGTTTTTTAAGGGAAATCCTGCATTCTCTGCCATGAAACGTACATCTGGTGATGACTGTTTGACTAGTTTTCTCTTGTGGATGGTTGTTAATCAGTGAATACATTTTTTATACTATTTTTACAGTTTTTTGTTGACTTTTTCTGGAAAAAAATTCCCCATAATAAAAAAAAAAATACAAAGACTTAAGACTTAAACTAATAAAAATGTAACTAACCATAAGAATCTATAAACAGAAACTGGCAATTGCATCTTAAAAACTAAATAAAATGAAACCGAAATTATAAACGTGAAGTTTATAAAGTCTAAATAAAATGTTTAAAAAATAAATAAATAAATAATTTCCGCCTTGTTCTAAATTCAGCATGAATATTCACTGTGTCAAGGACGCAGCATTTGGCAGAAACATTCTGTACGAAACACCGGGGTCACAGCGACTTATTAGGTTACAGCAACCTACTGGAGCACAGCAACTTAGTGGGTAACAGCGACCTGCTGGAACACAGCGACTTACTAGGTAACCACGACCTGGACTCTGGAAAACTGTGGAAGACTGAGGAGGAAGAAGGTGCAAAAACAGCAGGTGGAGGTCTGGAGGAAGAATGATGAAGATTCCTCTGACAACATGTGTCCGTTTCACTGAAGTGTCCATACACAGACAACGTTGTTCCCAAACAGGTTGTTAAAATCCTCCATGGAAACCATGGACCACTACGGCTCTTATGGGCCGGAAAGCCTAGTGAACAAACTGTGAATCATCAGAAATGTGTTTTTTCTTTTTTTAAAAATGAGCATCAGAGACAAGACGAAAGCTAAGGTGGTCGACTACAATTTAATAAAAGAGGGAAAGCAAAGGAGGAAAATCTGAAACGAAATTTGATTAACAATTTTTATTCTATCAGGATAAATAGATGGATTAGGCCAAATAGCAATTATACTGTGAATTCAGTTGTATTTACTATATTGGGTGATTTGTATTATAATACAGTAACTCTTTGACTACTCTGATGTATTGTAAAATATACAGTACACTTCTGTAACAATTGTTTACTATAATGTTGCTGTTACAGTACAATACAGCAAATAACTGCAGATTTTACAGCAAACTATTTTTTTTGCCATGTGACATTTTATATATCATATAATAAAAGCAATTTTATATAAATTTGTATCCAGGGTGATTGTCTCTGGTACAATTTCTAAGAATAATAGCACCTCAGGAGTGTGTGTTTTGATCTGGTTTATTTTTTCAGAGCACAGACCGGAAGTTTTATTTTGTTATGTCTCACTTGACATTATTGTGATTTCAGTTTCCCGCCCTGGCCACTAGAGGGCAGTGAGAACTCATGATTCCACATGTCAGCTGTGGTCCTCCTGGGAAACTATGATGACTCAAGTTCTTAGAACATGGAGAATATTGTTCCTCTGCTTATGTATAATGATCAGTTTTATTTCTACATATAGAAGGAACCTGTTGATCTTCTCCTCCCATCTGACTAAATGAGAGGGATTTGCTTTTTCTGGTTATAACTTCTATAAACATTTAAAATGAAATATATTAGGGATTTATTACACAGTTATAAACATGTTTATTTGTGTGCTGCTGCATCTTAACATAATTACATACCATCCTCCTATTAAAATAATGAACTAAGGCAAAAGTGAATTATCTGTTTCTCCCCACTGTGGAACACAGGAACACATTCATCGTGTAGTCTCATCCTGCTCTAATGTTCTAAATACAGTAAAAAAAAAACTGATTACACAAAAAACAGGCAAGTGTTATATTATAATGACTATAATCATGGTTAGGGAGTAATTAAATACAAGTCACTGAGTATTTAAAATACACAATAGGAGTTCTTGTATTCCATTACAGTTTAAAATGATGGTGTTATGAATACAGTTACTATTTTTTAACTAGATTATGTTATAATTAATTACAGAGAGAAGACTATTGTGTTCATGCCTAAATTCAAGTGTTGACCACACTCAGACTGACCCAGACAAAGGTCCTTTTAAAGTATTCAAAAGTAATCCAAAGGATTTAGAACACTGTGGTAATCTAGTGCAACTTGTTAGTATGGGTATTTTATGGCATGCATTCAGTGATCTATAGTAAAATGCATTTTAAAAGCCCGAATATATGTGAAGTGGTTGTTATTGTGTGTGCTTTTGGCTCAGCTGTCTTCCATCACTTTTAACCCACCCAGTGTTTTATTGTTGTGGCGATGATAATGAAGACAGCGAGTCTGCACTAAACCGACCAATGAGGACGCGGCGAGCAGTTGATTGACAACCCGTCCGACCAATGGGACCGCCGGAGAAACTGTGTTTGTACCGGCCCCCTTTCCCCCGTACAAGGCGACTGTTTTGGTGAGTTAAGGAAAGTTCATTGAAATCCTTTATGGCGTTTAACGCGTCGAATTCGATACGTGACATCACAAAACGCGGGATTCGAACGCGGGCTCGGCTGCGGGGACGCGACCCGCAGCTGACACCGGTAGTTTCGGCCGTGAAACGGCGGCTTCGCGTCCGCCGCCGCAGCTTCATTGTTGGCTTGTTTTGTTGTTAACTGCCCTTTTGCGCAATACGATGGCTCGTCCATTTTAATACGTTAAAACCTGCGCATTTTCCCAGCACGCACTGCGCCGCCGGCGTTAAAACCCGCGTTGTCTCGTTCTCGTCGACGAAAAAACGACGTTTTAACGGCACTTTTTTTCCACCACAAAAAACAAGTTTTACAAAGCGTAGAATCGTTGACACCAGTGGAGTTTAACACCAGTCGATAATAACGCGGTTACGACTTTAATTAATGTCGTGTTTTTTAAAAAAAAACTAATTTTAACACAACTTGGCTTCAAATGTTTTATCGCCACTTTCAGTATTGAATGAATGAGCTCGTGCGCATGCGCGCAGGATCCTAGAAGTTTTATAAACAGGAGGCGTCACATGACGCGAATATTGTGAAATAGATCAGAGCGCCACGCATTCCTGGCGTTTCTACACGCTCCACGCGCACTTTTCAGCACCTGTGGGTTAATAAACGCATGTTTGCACTGTTGGCATGTACCAGCAGGGTAATAGTGGGTAATGGCAGCCAGCCAACCATCTGCAGCCTCTATACAAAGCAGTGGTGTATGTGTGCTGATCAAAATACTCAATAAAGTATTACAATAAAAATAAATAATGTCAAATACACGTGGTGGACTAGAAAGTTAAGAAATTTCCCATTGAGGTGTAGTCAAGTATGATGTAACACGTGGAAATATTCAAGTGTATCGTCATCCTCTTAAAATAATGGCCTATGTGTGTGTGTGTTTTTTAAGAATAGTGTATTTTTTTGTTCTAAATCATCTATTGACAATGCTGCGAAATGATCAGACTATTTATGCCCCTATAGGACAATGGACATTTTTTTTTCTTAATCAGGATAAAATGCCTTGATCTGGACATATAATAGAAATAATTAATGTCCATTCAACATGTATCATCACCGCGCTGAAAATAGGTTCCAAATGTTGAAGTTTAAAATTAGTTATGTTCAATAAAAAACAGGTAAAAAAGGGACCTGACATTAGTTTAATTTAACTTTAGAGTTTTCATGGAATGAAAGGACATTTTAAAGTCACTTTATTCTGTAATGTTACATGAATGTCTACAGTTATCCGCTGTCAAGGCCTTTTTCAAATTGAAATGATTTATAAATATAATATTAAAAATGAGGGCGACACGGTGGAGCAGTGGGTAGCACTGTTGCCTCACAGCAAGAAGGTCGCAGGTTCAAGACCGCCTTGGGCCTGGGTCTGGGGCCTTTCTGTGTGGAGTTTGCATGTTCTCCCCGTGTCTGCGTGGGTTTTCACCGGGTACTCCGGTTTCCTCCCACAATACAAAACATGCTCAGGTTAATTGGTAAACTCTAAATTGCCCATAGGTGTGAGTGTGTGTGTGAATGGTGTGTGAATGGTGTGTGTGCCCCACGATTGGCTGGCGACCATCTGGGGTGTATCCCTGCCTCTCGCCATAAAATGCGCTGGGATAGGCTCCAGCAGACCCCTGCGACCCTGAAAAGGAATAAGCGGGATAGAAAATGGATGGATGGATGGATATTAAAAATGAAATTGCTGAGAAGAAGACACTTGTTGAGTATTACTGATGTCTCATTGTTTTCAGAGTTGTGGACATCATGGTGTGGGAGGTGGTGACCCCGGCTGTGCTGTCCACTGACCCCAGACATCACGAGTCCCAGTCTCAGTGTGAACACGCAGGTAACACTCACACACACACACACACACACACACACACACACAGAATTAACCTGCATTTGTCTTGTGGTCTTGTGTTACTACTGATAACACAAACTTTAAACCAGAACCATCATTTGTAGAGCCACCATCATTTTAATATCGAAATATAGAAATATTGAGTTTTAGAAAGACATTTATACTTTACTAAATTTTATTTTACTCAGTAACATTTATGTTTATATATATTTATATCTTTTGTAGTCATATAGAATATTATATATTTTCGATATTTGAATTATTTATTATTGTACGTCATGTGGTGTAATCCCAAAATCCTGGTACCATGAAGTTTAATTATCTTAAAAAGGTTATGAAAAAGACATTCTAACTAGTTTATATACTAGTTGGACTAAACAAATATTCATTTAATTATATCCTTTCTATTCAGTAGCTTAATTTGTAATTTATAATTACATAATAATAATATATAATTATTATTATTATTACATATAATAATATATATTTTTTTAACCATGTAGCAATAACAATGGTGCAGTGGTACAGTAATTTATTTTATTATTCATTTATTTATTTCTAACTTACTGCTCATTGTGTTTTTAACAGTTCTGTATGTGACAGAGCTTATTATCAAAGTATCTATACTATATAACTACCAAATCTTTGGATTCTACTCGGTCTAATATGAGTAAAATCTGTTTCAAAAGCTTCATCAATCTGTGAAAAAATGTAAAAACACTGTGAAAATTGAACAAATCCCCCCGATAAAACCGATAAAACAGTAGTGAAGCCTGTTTCCTACAGTGTCGACTTGTCTTGTTCTCAGCTTCAGGGCTGATGATGGACGCAGATACCGACCAATCACACGACCCGCTGCGCTGCGAGGAACGCCTCCCCTCTTCCCCCGGCCTCCCCCCCACCAGCGACAGTTTCATGGAATACGGTGTGCACGACACACACACACACGCACACACACACACTCACACACACACACACACACACACTCATGTCTGAACCCACCCGTGTTGGTTCCTCTTCCTCCCAGACGACCTCCCGGACCTGCAGGAGGTCCAGGAGGAGGAGGCGGGGCCGACGGCGGCGCCCGTCTACCGGCTGGAGGTGGGCGTGTCCCACCAGGAGCGCCGCGGCTCGCCGCCCCCCGACACGCACTGGCTCACACAGCTGGCCCACATCGCCACGGGGCCGCAGAGCCCCCTGCTGCAGAGGTAGCTGTTCCCAAAATACTAAAATGGGACTAAAAAACTTGTGAGCAGGGCTGTAGGCAGTGTTTTAGGAATGAAACCCTACTGGCTGTCAAAAACACACTGCAAAAAAACATACATAAATGAATCATATGCCTAACCCTAATTTTTGTTACTAGTCTCGTTAATTCAGAAAATGTGAGGAAAATGATCATTTTCTGGTTGCACTACAAAGACGTTGACAGGTTCAATTAGTCTATTAATATTTAATTATTTTGCCTATTCCAAGTTAATTCATTAATTCCAAGAAAATATACCCAAATAAAATAAAAACTTGAAACATCTACCAGTGGAATGAGATAATTATTCTCAATATTGGAATAATTGTACTAAAAAATTGGGTTTTGAAAATTCCCCTTTTCTCGCCATTTTTAAGTTAAAAAAATAATCGAAATCATCAAGGCAATTTTAGAAATTTTGACTATATCAGTATTTTCTTTTAAAAATAAAAATATATGATTGATTGAGTTTCCAATAAAATCTTTATGCATATATCAGAAAGAGGTAAAAAAAATAACTGAAAAAAATGAAATTCATACGAAAAAACTAGGCTTTAACAGGAGAGTTATGAAGTAGTAAATATTTAGTAAAATGAATTTAAAAAAACAAGTGAATTACAAAGTGCTTGAAGACAATAATTTTCTATACATTTTATGTCCTACTGGTTGGACAGAAGCATAAATAAAGTTCATTTTTTTACATTTAAAACTATTCCTCAGGTTGTTTAAAAGAAACGATCATCAGCTCTTTAGAGTGGAGCCTTTGGTTTTCCCTTCACACTGTTGAACCTGTGATTTCCAGCTCGGCTCCAGTCTGCATCTCCAGCTCCAGCAGAGACCTGCACTCCTACGCCCGGCCTCCTCCTCCTCCTCCTCTTCCTCCTCCTCCTCCTCCGACGTCCGGCAGCACGCTGTCGCCCCCCAGAGGCCGCGGCAGGCAGCGCCGGCGCAGCAGGGTACGAGTCGCCGTCGCCTGCCGACGTTTTTTCCATTTATTAAAAAACGGTCGGTTTAACCGCGCCGCCACTTCCTGTTTCCCTCAGACCAGCAGCGAGTGCGGCTCGGCGGTGTCCACCAGGTCGTCGCTGTCCGACGACGAGGACATGGGCTGGAGCTTCTCCTGCCCCCCCACGGCCTGGCACTGTTTCCTCAAGGGTACAAACACACACACACATGAACAGGAGCTGGTTATCGGGCATTCAGTAACCTCTCAGAGAGACGTTCTGAAGCTGAAAGCGGCTTCTGCTTGTCGCCAGGGACTCGCCTGCGTTTCCACGGCGGCTCCAACGTGGACTGGCAGGACGTGGAGGACCTGGACTCTGGAGAGGAGGACTCTGGGGATGAGGAGCAGGCTCTGAAGGTGATGAGTAGGAGTCACTGCTGCACGTTTCTCACTTCCTACTTTGTCTTTAACAGTCAGCAGTTTGTAACCTGTAAGACCTATTTCTCCATTTTAAATAGAAACTCCCTGTATCAGAGATATGTTATTACATATACAGTATGTTGTTTATGGTCATTCCCTCCCGGAAGTTTTTTTATTCCTTAGTAGTGGATATTTTCTCTTTTTATTTGCATTTTCTCAACATATGGTTTAACTTGAATCATTTGAACAACAGAAACTTTATTAATCCAAAAATAACTGAATGAGCTCCATTCATTAATTATGACACATCCGTCACATGAGGTTTAACATGATTATTTTAAAGTTAAAAACACGATTTAACATCTGTCACGTCGATTTATTAATGAATTGTGGTTCAGAACAGGTTGAACATAATATATGGCATGTTATTAAACCTTTGTTAAATACAATGAAACTCACCTTTAGTGGCAAAAAAACAGCTGCTTTATATTATCCAGCCTTTCAGACCTGTCACATGACCACAGCACATCTGTCACATGACCACAGCAGGTTGTCACATGGCCACAGCACATTGTCACGTGACCACAGCAGGTTGTCACATGACCACAACAGGTTGTCACATGACCACGGCACATTGTCACATGACCACAGCAGGTTGTCACATGACCACAGCAGGTTGTCACATGACCACAGCAGGTTGTCACATGACCACAGCAGGTGGTTCAGCATCTGTAACTCACGATTAAGAATAAACCCGACTTAGTAAAACTATTTTTTTCCTCTGCAGAGTTACGGCTCTGAAGGCCTGCGGCTGACGGAGCATTCAGAGAACGTCCTGTCTGGCCAGGCCGTCCTACAGCTGACCTTTGACCCCGGGGCGTTCGGCGTCGCCCCCATGACGGCGCGCTGCTCCCTCGACCACCCTTTCTACGTCAAGAACAAAGGTAGCGAGAGCGTTGGAGAGAAAACGTCGGAGCTGTTTAAATCTTCTCACACTATTTTTTTTTTTTCTAAATCAGGGTGGTCCTCATTCTACCCAAGCCTGACCGTGGTGCATTATGGGATACCGTGCTATGAAATGGAGGTAGGGGACCTGTGTCTGCCGCCGGGACACAGAGACGCCAAACACACCGACGACTCGCTGGTGTTCGACACCTTTAAGAGGTAAAAGAGGAATCACCAGGGGTTATTGGATTTATCAGGAATTCATCAGTGCAGACTGGTTAGTGTGTGTGTGTGTGTGTGTGTGTGTGTGTGTGTGTGTCCTCAGCTACGATTTCACCCCTCTGGACTCGTCGGCGGTCTACATGTTGAGCAGCATGGCCAGAAGGAGGCGAGCGTCCCAGTCCAGCGGAGGAGCAGCTTCTCCAGACAGAGACGCCTCACAAGGTTCTTCACTTGTTCACTTGTTGTTTTAGGTTAAAAAACGACGAGAAAAAGCCTGAGAGAGGACATGGGAATCTACACTGAGATGACTTTTAGTTCTCAAAACAAGCATGAATACATAAAATAAAAGCCAGGACTTTAACACGACGCAAATCACCAAATAACAGCTGGGGCCTTTTATTTGATTCAGTAATGCTTGTCAGGAAATGAAAAAAAATCTTGCTCAGCTTTATAAAAAATATGGTAATTGCCTCACTTTGACTAACTAAGTCTAAAATCAGATTACAGTAATAAACGAGTTTTCTTCTGCATATTTTACCACAGAAACTTTGAATTTCATGTCATATTTTTAATCATTTATATTTTTGCAATGAAGTATTATCACCACCTGAGAGGTCGTAGTTTAATGTCATTTAAGCACAATGTTTATGGAAAAAAAGGTGTAGAATAAAAACATGCAGTGGTAAATTAGACTCTTTACTATTTATATTATTATTAAAACATTTATTTACTATTTATATGTATTTATAGTTATTTATTTAGAAATGGCAGTCATTTATCAAAAATATACATCTAATAAATTAATATTTGGTAATTTACGGTAGTAATTATGAACCTATAGCCAGCATTTGATTAGCTTAGCTTAGCATAATGACTGGAAACAGATGGGACAGTTAGCCTGCCAGCACCTATGAAGCTCATTAATCAGTACAATCATTTTCATTTGGTACTGGTCGAGTGTATTCCCCTAGACACAAACATCCGGCTTGTAACATACATCAGAAATTGATTCACATGAACCCCGTTTTAAACCGTTACAGACGCTCATAGTCCCGGCCACGCCCACTCCCCCCACCAGAAGCCAATCAGAGCCGGCTCGGCGGCAGGAAACAACGCGGCGCCCGTCAAGTGCAAACGGCCGATGAACGCATTCATGCTGTTTGCCAAGAAGTTCAGGGTGGAGTACACACAGATGTACCCGGGCAAGGACAACAGGTACGGAGGCTCTGCTGGGCAGTGTGTGTGTGTGTGTGTGTGTGTCCCTGTGTGCTGCGGGGTGACGTAAACGGTGTGTGTGTGTGTGTGTGTGTGTGTGTGTGTGTGTGTGTGTGTGTGTGTGTGTGTGTGTCGCAGAGCCATCAGCGTCCTCCTGGGGGAGCGGTGGAAGAAGATGAGGAACGAGGAGCGACGGACGTTCACCGTTCAGGCCAAAGCTCTCGCTGACGAACAGAAGAGACTGAACCCAGACTGTTGGAAACGCAAGAGAACCAGCTCTGTGAGGACACACACACACACACACACACACACACATATATATATATATATACACACACACACACACACACACACACACATACACACACACACACACACACACACACACACATACACATACACATATATATATATATATACAGGAACACACACACACACACACACACACACACACACACACATATATATATATATATATACAGACACACACACACACCCACACACACATATATATACACACACAGTTTATATTATCGTCTAATTCCTTCTCTTCTTTGTTTTACAGGGCTGTCAGGGAAATTAGAGTCTACAGGAGCACGCACATGCACACACACACACACACACACACACACACACACACGTAACCCAATGCTACGCTTCAATATTATATTTACTTAACCGACTTATGTTGATCTCCCAAAGCACATCAGATCTGATTGACTTTCCAACAACTCACAAATAGCATCAAACTTAAACAACATTTGCCTTTTTTTAAAAAAAAAAAAAAACATTTTTTAAAGACATTTGAGCTGCTCTATAAAATATGACGTCACTTTCTTACGCTTTTTTTTAAAACAGGTGCTAAGCGGTATAAATCATTACCTTTTTCTTTTTTTAAATAGGATGCAACAAGTTTTTAAACATTAAGTTTTCAACGCTACAAAACTCGGAGGATGTTTTATTTTCAAACAAAATGTAAAAAAAAAAAACCTACAATACAGCAATGACTGGAGTTCATCTCCATGAGTGATTTTTACAGCAATGTGACAAAATTATTAGATTTAAAAAGAAAAAAAAAAAAAAGAGAGAGATTGGGATCATTTCCAGATTCTCATCATATGCTTGAAACGGGTGGAGGTGGAGGTGCTGTGGCTTTTCAGATAAAGCACAGGATGTAGCTTCTTTTTGCAGAATTATATAAGGAATATACAAAGTATTTTCTTGCCTGTATTTGCACTCTGTGTATTGCACAAAACTATATATATATATATTTTAACTTGTAATATTAAGTTACTACAAATTGACATATTAAATTCTCAAATAAAAGCCTTTACTCTCCGCGATAAAAGTAAAATTTATATATTTCTCATTTCAAACATTCAAATGTTTTTAAGGGCTCTTATTTTGAAAGAGGAAGCAAACCTTTTGTAATAGAAAAAAAAACAAAAAAAAACATAGAATTTATTGAATGAATGCAGTTGTAATGCAGACAATGCTGAATTTACAGCATTCCCAGCTCTTATTTTTCTATCTGGGCTCTAGTTTGAGAATTTAGTGTAATTAAATAGCGGGTGTGGGGTATGTTCTAGTAAGTTGCCATTATAGCTCAGGCAGGAAGAGGAAACAAGGATTTCAGAATTCTTCAGCCATCACTGACACTGCTGCAGTGTCTACGAGCAAGAGCAGCCTCAGAAATAAAAATACACTCACTCTGCAGGATTTCATGTATGTTATTGCTTGTAATTCTTACATCTCTATGTGTCATAATTAAAAAAAAAAAGTTAGAGGTGTGTCATAAAAGTATGTTTGTGTAAAATCTAGGAGGAAAGCTGGTGGTTGGTGAGGGTTCACGTCACTCACGGCTTCATTTCATGTTTCCACAGGACAAAAAAATGCTTCTACTGACCTACAAAATAGTTAAAAACGGCAAAATGATTAAACTGCGAATGATTTTCAGCAGGTTTAGTCTCTGTCAAAAAAAAGGAAATAGCGACTGTGAAGTGAAACAGCACTAGAAATCAGACTCAGGCTTGTTTGGTTTGTTTTAAGCATCATTAATGCAGAATGAGGATCTGATCGGAGTTGACGTGCAGGTGAAAAGTGAAAATTCGAGCAGAAAACAGAAAAAAAACCACGCTCCCTCACTGCACACTGAGGTTTGTTCCTAATGCACTATATACACTTTATCTTACATGACTGCTACAGTATAATGTGTAATGACAAATATGCAGAAATATATATTTTTTGGTTTTGACCTAATCTTTGTTAACCTTCCTTGGTTGTGCATCGATTATTGGACTTTTTTTTCCTTTAATATCACGTCATGTACAGGTCGATCTTGGGAAGCAATGCAATACAATGTATTATACTACAAAATAAAAGCATGATAAATCCCTAACGTGTGTCTTTTTCTTGGTGCAAAATAGAAACTGGGTCTAAACGGGAAAAATAAGACAGTCTGCATCACAAACAAAGGTTTGAAACAAATCTTTAATCTTGCTGCTATGTACATACTGCACCAGTTCATGTCTGCAGATGAATGTGTAGACATGAAGCTCCTACTGCAACCATGAAGAAAAAAAAGAACATTCCATTAAACTATAAACATGATCAATATCTCCAGGCTAAAATTATCAAATGGAATCCACATAGTTTATATATATATATATATATATCATAACTCGTATGTGTGTGTGTAAATGACTAGAAAATCACCTTTTATAGTAAAATAGAAAATATATAGAAGTTCAGTATAAACATACAGTAATTTGGCCTTTCCATGTATTTAGGGATATTTACAACGGGCATTTCAGACACGTCACAGTTCCCTCTGCTCTGAATCTTCTGCTGCGTTCGTTCGTGCCATTTGGCATCCCAGGACAGGCCGAACGGGTCGAGATAGAAGCGATTCGGAGCTCGACTGATCATGTCTGAATTAATGGAAACATTTAGAGTCCCTTTTATAATTAGAACAGTCATAGCTAGTGGCATCATCATCAATATTTAAGTTTAACAGAATGAAAAGACAGACAGCAATGCTTCTTTTTTTCTTTTTACAGCTGTTTATATTGATTAATTATTCTGCTACAGGAGTGCGTTGAGATATGAACTTTTTCCGTCGGACGGAACCCACCGTTAAACAGGAACTAAAAGAAGTTTAAAATCCCGACTCTTTTTTTTATTTATTTATTTTTTTACAAAAAAGACCCTCGTCTTGACCTTTTGACACAACGGGACGGACGAGTGCAACGTCACCCTTTTAAGAAAATAGATAAAAATCACAGGTCATTATTTTGGCATTATTAGTCACACGGTTGTATCAAAAACAGGTTCAACAACATGAATCACCAAAGGCACAGGGTAGCAGAGACCATGGAGGCAGCGGCGAAACCAGACCACAACGGAGAAAAATCAACACAAACAGAAGCCGTCGCTCGTTTTTCTGCCACTAGTCGGCTCCTCAGAGATTTTGGTTATAAAATAATTCTAAATAAGGAGACGTGGTAGTTCAGAGCCCCCAAATCTGCTGGTTAATGTGCACTGCATAAAGAATAATTATCAGTAAAATGAGGGTTTACCAGAATGTGATTTCTTGCATCATTTTTTGCAATGATTTTTTATTGTCAAAAAAGCTGCTTCATTTATGTGTGTTTCACTGTTTTAGACCAAAGATGAAAATATAGGAGACCACTCATAAAATAATTAAATGTTCACATAAGATTAAAATAGACAGAAATGATGAATTAGGAAAGGATTGAGATGATTTCAAATTAAATATTAAGGAAGCCATTCTTTGTGGAAATTATTTTTCATTTAAATATTTGTTTTGTGTAGCTTTAAAAGTGCAATGTGTAAAATTTCCCCTATCACCTCAATGATATATTTCATAAAGGTATTTTTTTCCTAGGATGATTCTGGAATGAGGCATCCCACAGCCTTAAATATTCTTACCCCACCATCCTTCATCCCAATCATCCTAGGAAAAAAAAAGGTCAGGACAGTTTAACCAGTTTATTTTGCTTATCTCATTGGTGCATCACAACTGTTCTGTTATTTCTCATTATAGCTCACTTTTTGCATATTTTAAAGTGAAATCTCACACATTGCACCTTTAAAGAACCTCCTGAAAACTGTAAAAAAAATATAAAATAAAAAAAAATACTCGCTTCTGAGGACTGTCGCTATGAAACATTCATTAAGGGTTACTGAGTGTTTGCATGGGTCGGATTAAAATATTAAATACACTTTTAAATTGTGAATAATCTGAATGATTATTGTACATCAACATGCTCAGTGGACGCAGCTTTAAAACCACAGATGAAGTTTAGTCCTCTAATCCCATGTCAGACTGAAGCTGTGTGTGTGTGTGTGTGTGTGTGTGTGTGCGTGTTCGCGTGCGGCTACATGAGTGACTCCAGGCTCTCTGCGATGTGGTTCCGGCCCAGTGGGACGGACCCGTTGGTTTCTGGACTCTGCAGGGCTCTCTGGTCCTCCTGGCTGCTCACCAGACTCAGCACGGCCCGGTACAGGTACTGGTACTGCTCCTGTCGGGCCAGAAAATCACCTGTGAACACTTATATTTATAACAAAAACTCTGAATCGGATTAAGTGTGAAAAGCTTCAAACATACAATACAATACAAACTGTAAAAACCCATTGGGGCAAATCTGTGATTTGTGATTCTGGGCTGTACAAATAAAGTTAAATTAAATTGAATAGAAATTAAGTGTTAAAGATCTTTAAGATGAACAGGGAAAAAAAAAGGTAACTAATAATGTAGATATCTGCGTGAAACTCAGTTGATTTCTTATATTAAGACACTTGTTTGTTGTGTAAATGAGACAAATATACAACATACATTTTTGATATACCGTAATTTCCGGACTATAGAGCGCACCCGATTATAAGCCGCACCCACTACACTTTCAGAGGAAAGCCGCACCTGTATATAAGCCGCAGGTGCCCACATTTAAACATGTAAACATATTTACACAGAAAGACGGTACACAGAGAGAGTTTTCAAAGTTTTAATAATATAACTTAATAATAATAATAATATAACTTTCTGTGACAGGGCAGTAAAACGGTAGCAACATGGTAGCAACACGCTAGCAACACAGTAGAACAGGTCTGGTAAAAGAACATACTGGTAAAAATCACGGTAAGCGTCTTCATCTTCCTCAGTGTGGGAATGAAACAGTGTCATATAGACGTCGTCACACACTCCCTCAGCCTCTCTCTCATCCTGAGACAAAGTTTACGTGCAGCAGCTGTTTCCTTCTTTATCGGACAGCTCGATTGCTTTTAGCTTGAAAGCTGCGTCATATGCCTTTCTTTTTGCATTTTCCATGATGAGGGTATGTTCACGCTAATTTAATTTATGCACAAGACAAGAAGTTGCAGTCTTCCTCGACGCATATATTCCACCAGTCTTACCTTTTCTACGTGAGCGCCCCTGGTGGCCGTTAGAAAAAATACATACATTGGCCGCATCACTGAATAAGCCGCAGGGTTGAAAGTTTGGGAAAAAAAGTAGCGGCTTATAGTCCGGAATTTACGGTAGTCAGGACCAAATGTGAAAAGTTATGAAGTGGAACTATTAATACTCAATATTTAAACTGGGGCTGCTACTAATGACTATTTCATTAGTTAATTAATCTATAGATTTTTTAAATCATTAATTGACGACAAGTCTACAACCCAGTTTACTATTATAGAAGAAGAAACCAGAAAATAATCAGATCTTAGAAGCTGGAACCAGAGAATTTGGACATTTCTTCTTAAAAATGACTCATAATTGATTATTAAAATAGTTCAAGACGAGTGGAATGGTTGGTTTTAGTAATTGTTGCAGCTCTAATATAACAAATATCTGAATCTGATGCATTCATGAACAAATAATGAACAAAGTGAAGCAACATAAAGTCCTGAATGTGGGTTTTGAGGGTTTAGTGTTCTCTAGTCTGACACTCACGATGTCATTGAACACACCGGGCCTCATCAGGTTGGTCATCCGGGCCACCTGGTACACGTCCACCGAGCCCTCCTCCTCCAGCTGGCTGGACAGGGTGGACAGAGCGCAGAACAGCCCCGAGGTGGCGCCCCCCAGCCTGCTCGCACACACACACACACACACACACAAACACACACACACACACACACACACACACACACACACACGTTTAGTATATGTCACGTTGGGACTTAATGAGTTAAGTTCATAAAGCCTCATCATGAAGAGTCTGGGGGAACCAATGTTCTTGTTACACCGGTGTAACAACACTGTTGGTCCTTATGGGTTAAACCTCTAAATTCTGGAGTTTCGTCAACTCTACAAGATAAAAATAACCCGACCGGCTGAGAACCTTCATGAACAACCAGCAGGACACCGGTTCCCGTCCCCCGTACTCACGGGTCGTGGACGACGGTCGGCGTGTCGGAGCCTCGGCTGCGTTCCCTGACGGCGCTGACCAGGTCGAAGCTGTTGCTGATGGGGCTGTCGGGGTTGGGCCAGCAGGGGGCGCTGTACTGACGCACCTCCAGCACAGCGTTGTCCTGGGAATTAATGATGAGTATAACATGACGTGGATTCTGTGTGTGTGTGTGTGTGTGTGCGTGTGTGTGTGTGTGTGTGTGTGTATAACATGGGTCAAAAGTGACCTGATTAAGGTTTTATGTTCTTTATGTTTGCGATAGATTTATAGATTTTTATGTTATTTATAATATTTTTGGGTATTTTTAGATACCTTCATTTAATTTAAAATCACACTTAGGTAAATGGGTCATTTTTGACCCATGTGTGTTAACGTGATATAATAATACAAAAATGGCCTAAAAATAGGCATGCATTGTAATATAATGCAGCAGTGTTTTCTGCATTTATCTGTGTGTGTACGTTCTAATGTCTACATATTATTAAACATCCATCCATCCATCCATTTTCTATCCCGCTTATTCCCTTTCGGGGTCGCAGGGGTCTGCTGGAGCCTATCCCAGCGCATTTATGGCGAGAGGCAGGGGGATACACCCCAGATGGTCGCCAGCCAATCGTGGGGCACACACACCATTCACACACCATTCACACACACACTCACACCTATGGGCAATTTAGATTTGCCAATTAACCTGAGCATGTTTTGTATTGTGGGAGGAAGCCGGAGTACCCGGTGAAAACCCACGCAGACACGGGGAGAACATGCAAACTCCACACAGAAAGGTCCCAGACCCAGGCCCCAAGGCGGGTCTTGAACCTGCGACCTTCTTGCTGTGAGGCAACAGTGCTACCCACTGCTCCACCGTGTCGCCCTATTATTAAACAGCTTTATTTTATTTTCTTACCTTTTGAATACAATTTTTTTTAAATGCAGTACATGCTTTTTGTTAGCTTCTATCACACGTATGTTTTTATTCAGCACAAATAAATTTATTTATATTATCTGTGGCTTTTGGTAGGAACCTTTGAATTTTAACATGTTTGCAATTGCGAATATATGGACGATGTGATCAGTTCTATTTTGTTTTAACCCATGTATTTAAACTTGTTGTCAGATTTATTTTTATGTGTTCCAAAATGACTAACTTGTAAAATAGTAAAATATTATTATATGCCTTTATTTTTTTTGTTTTAAATCACACTTGGGTGAATGGGTCACTTTTGACCTATGCATGTAAACTTGATATAATAATACAAAAATGACTTTTGTTAAAAAAAAAAAAAATAGGCAGAAAAATATAAATAATGATGTATTGTAATTTAAAAACAACATAATTAAATTAATACTTGGATTAATAAATGATTTTATACATTGACTTCAAAAGATACAGCAAAAAAAACTGGCTGCATAAGATAATATAGGAAATAATTTCATTCATTCATTTTTGGCATAAGTTGTGCATTAGAACAGGTGTGTGTGTGTGTGTGTGTGTGTGTGTGTGTGTGTGCGCGCCACCTGTGCAGACTCCACTCTGAAGTCCTGCACCAACACTCCGTCCTCGTTGGACAGGGACACGTGTTCCTCTGCAGAATAAGACACGGTGAAACCCTCGAAGCTCATTGGCTGGTCTTTGCTGGGCCAGAACACACAAGGCTCCGCCCCCTCACTCTGGGATGGAAGGGAAAATCCACGTTGAGTGGCTGGTTTTATATCGTCACCGTGTCTGTGTGTGTCTGTGTGTGTCGTACCTGTGTGTGTGTGTGTGTGTGTGCGCGTGTCGTACCTGTGTGTGTGTGTGTGTGTGTGTGTGTGCGTGTCGTACCTGTGTGTGTGTGTCGGGCAGGTGCACCACGGTGTGTGTGTTGTGCTCCCAGATCATCCTCCAGAAATCCGCCACCGTGCTGCTCAGCGGCGTCTGGCTCACGATGAACTCCCTGCTGTGGTGGTGTCCCTGTGGAAAAAAAACATACGAGGGAGAACGTCACGTTTCCAGCAAATAGCCTGGACCCACGACACAACCTAACCTGCACCCCCCGAAGTTCTGCACTTAACTATAAATACTAATACTGATATTACCTCAATGAATGTAGAATTAATACATTAAGAATTTTACTTAAGTAAATGTGCTTACTTTAAAGTGTAAAAGTACAACTTCTCATGTAATAGGTTTTCAATAGGCTGTGCCATTAAAATAAAGAATGTAGACAAATTTATATATTTATTTATTATCACAAGAAATATATATGTACTGAAAAGACTGGTGTGTGTGTGTGTGTGTATATGTACAGAAAGTACATTTGATCAAACAACAGTGTTTTAAGATTTTAGTGTTTAATTTTACCCAGAATGAAGTAAAAAAAACACAAAAATGTAGGAAATAGACGTTTCTGAGTTGCTTTACCAGGACGTAGGAGGCGTTGATGTAGTCGGTGCAGTTTGCGTCTGAAGTGCTCAGACAGACTCTGGATCTCTCCACTGTACGAACACACACAGACGTCACATATAACATCTGAAAATGAGGCTTTTGCACGAATAAAATTACATCAAATCAACTCCCACAGAGGTTGTTTTTTTTTCGGGCTCGGTTCTCCAGGTATTAGTCAGGCCCCGCTCACCGGGCATCAGAGCTCTGGCTCGGTTTCTCTCGGCATTTCCGTCTCTCAGAGCCGTGCTGTAGTCGGCATGCTTCGCCTGGCGTTGACTGATCAGCTGGAACACACCGGCGTGATTATTCAATCGGCTTCTTTATAATAGAATAAAGATTATATTCTTCATGTTCTGTAGTGATTTAATGGACAGTAAATTGGGACTTTGAACTCGCTTTTTAAATTTTTTCTTGATTTGGGTAGCATTTTTATCAGTAGTAAAACACAATATGACTCTAGTCGCTCTTTAACATCAGCATAAATAGATTCTGACTCTTCTGTCGTCTCCTCACATGTTGTAGATTTATTCTGATTCCAGGTTTAAGTCCAATAACCTTTGTGGTTGTACAGATATTCCACATTTATCATCATTTATAGCAGGAAAACTGAAAAAAAGATAACAAAATAGTGTCTTTACCTTAAACTGTTTTTCCATACGTGTCCTGCCTGATGCTCCAGGGGTCAGGAGGTCAGACACGTACGAGTGGAGGAGGTCAGAGGTCACGGAGGTGTCTCGACTCAGCACGGCCTCCACCAGAGCGTCGTGGATGAACACGTACTGCTCCTAGAGGGGGGAGACCGATGAAGGTGTGTATGAGTGTGTGTGTGAGTGTGTGTGAGTGTGTGTGTGTGTGTGTGTGTGTGTGTGTGTGTGTGTGTGTGTGTGTGTGTGTGTTTACCTCCGTCTGGACCAGGAAGTTCCTCTGGGTCCTCACATGCTTCAGGAAACCCAGGACGTTCACCATCCCCTGATCCTGGATCTGCTGCAGCATGCTGTCAATCACTATGTAGGTTCCTGTTCTCCCCACACCAGCACTGTGACGCACACACCCACACACACACACACACACACACACACACACACACACACACACACACATTGAAATAACAATGCAATAACTTAAACTGAATCAAATTAATCTCCTATTATATCAATTAACTGACCTAATTAATCAATTAAGCAACAATTTGAATGAATTAAATTGAAGGATTTTAAGAGAACACACACACACACACACACTTCAACATTCATGATTTGTGATATTGATCCTCATAAATAAAAACTAGCTATGGTGCATATCTGACATTGTGAATTAGTCATTGGATTTTTCTTTAAGTTGTTTTTCAAAATAAAAGAACAATCTGCCAAATAAACACACACACACACACACACACTTTAAAATTTGGATTGCAATAACTTAAACTGATTCATATTAATCTCCTACTGATTGATTCTATTAGTCAATTAGGTTTGATCCATCTATCAACCAACAATTTGAATTAATTCAATTAAAAGAATTTGAGAGAATAAATATAATAAACATTTTGTCTATTTGAGCATAATTAGTATTTTAGTTTTTAAATCCACAGTATGTGTGTGAGAGAACACACACATACTGTGGTTGTCCATAAGACGAATTTGTTTACACACACACACACACACACACACACACACACACACACACACACACACACACACACACACACACACACACACACACTTCAACATTCATAATTTGTAATATTAGTCATTGGGTTTTCTTTAAGTAGCTTTTCAAATTAAAGGAAGAATCCATCATTTTGACTGACAAACACACACACACACACACACCCAGTGTACCTGCAGTGGACCAGCACCGGTCCCATCTCCTGGGTCCGGGCCCTGGAGGAGGCTCTGATGAAGGCCAGGACGGGCAGGGTGTATTCTGGGACGCCCATGTCCGGCCACTGGGTGTAGTGGTAGTGAAGGACTGTGTGTTCCACCCTCCTCTGGGAGGCCTGCAGGACCACAGAGGGTCAGAGCTGAGTGTGTGTGTGTGTGTGTGTGTGTGTGTGTGTGTGTGTGTGTGGGAATCACCTTATTGGAGGTATCTCTGATAGTAAACGTCCTCAGCGTGTAGTAGGCCAGGGTCTTGCTGCTCTTCAGGGTCACCTGGTACGGGCCGTACTCCTCCTGGTTCTCCTCAGGCCAGTACTGGTCACATTTAGTCTGTGGAGAGACACGAATTAAGAACGAAGCAGGAATAGGCGACTAATGGATAATGTGGTCGTTTCAATTCAAATAATGGCCCAAAAAAGTGATAAAAGTGAGTGTTTCAGGCGATTATGTGGTTATGTTCTCGTCCCACCCGTCCTTTCTCCTTCAGGTTGGTGATCATGACGATGACGCCCACGTTCTGCTGCCAGATCATCCTCCAGAAGTCCTCCCTGCCGGTCCTGAGGGGTCCCTGAGCCGCCACGTAGGCCCTGGTCCGCTCGTAACCCTGCAGAGGAGAAAACGTTCCATGTCTTTGCATCTCATCGCTAGCATCTCTTTGCATAGCACAGAATGGGGCAGAGGTGAGCTCCCAGAACCTGCCCATGTAAAACTTCATTTAGGGTAATCAGGATTGGACGTGTCCAGATCCTGGTCCTAGAGGGTCCAGGTTTGACTCTGCTAATGAAGGTCCTTAGAAAAGGGCTCTAGTGGTTAATTAGTAGATTCAGGTTTTTTACTGCCTGGTTGGAACAAAAATCTGGACCCAAACTGGCCCTCCAGAACCATATATCCACATATCGCAGCACTATCCTGCAGCAGTTTTTTCTTAAAAGTGTAAAGCTCCATATCACAGCTCCTCCCCATGTTTCTTCCCAGCGCTTTCATTACAATTTAAAGCTCCTCTGTCCTGTTTCTTCCTGCACTGATCCTATCCTATCTTATCATGAAGTCTCTCAAAAACCACATGCTAACACATTAGCTTCTACTTTATTTCTCACGCTAACACGGGTCTTACTCCGAGACGCGTTCACAGACCTTCAGGAAATCCCAGCACTACCACCTAACAGAACAGAACCTTAAACGCATATAACAGTAACATGTCAAAAAAGTATAAAGTAAGAGATTTATCAAAAGTCTTGTTTTACTTGGCCTATCAACACAATTTTTTATTTATATATATATGATATGTAGATGGTATATTTCTTTTTCTTACCATAACCATATTATTATGTTTCTATTTTTCTCAACCATGTGTTACCCAATGTACACTTTGTCTATTAATTAAAACATACCCTTATTAAAGCATTAAAAATCTACTCAAAATTCCACTTTTCTACAGGAATACACACTTCCTATGAGCTCTCACACTCACGTCGACAAAGTTGGCGTTGATGTAGTCGCCACATTTCCCGTCTCTGTCCAAACTGTTGGAGAGTTTCACTCGACTGTGATCGTCTGCGGAAGGGAATCGATTTTATCAGTTTTATTTCATTTTAAAAAATCAGATTTGGTCGACGTAGACGTTGAGACGGCGACGTACAGGCCAGGATGTTGATGTATCTGTTCTTGCTCTTGTTGTCGGGGTGGGACGAGCTGTTAGCCGTGATGCCCATGTCCACCGTGCACGCCTGCACCTCCTAATGCACAACACCACAACACATGCACAGACACAGGGGGGGCTGAACCAGTCTGTACAGAACGCTCAGAAGATCACACCGTGAGGTTAACAAAACTAAGAAGTGAGCACTTCTAATGGAAATAGATAAAACGGCAGTCATGCAAAATGAGAATATTGTCAATTGAATGTGTATAACATGTATAATATAAATAAAACTTTTATATAGATTCCTACAGGTTTGTCATTATATTGAGAAAAGGGCAAAAAGAAATAGATAGTAAAAATAAATACATATCATGACTCTAGGAGGGTTTACAACAAATAAAAGGTGCATGTAAAACAGAAATGGGAAAGAGAAGGAAAACTAATTCCAAATGAAGAGGATTGGGAAATATAATGGAAAACTTCAGATTTAACAGCTGTGTTCGAAAAACATAATTAAATTTGGCATTTGACATTATACAAATTTATCTATATGTTGGAGACATTTACACACACATATATATATATATGTTAATATATATATATATATATATATATATATATATATATATATATATATGTTATGATAATAAATGCACATTTTTAGATTTTAAGTGCTGCTACAGACAAAAGAAAATTAGAATAAAAAAATACAGTGGATGAGCGGTTTTAAGATGGAAAAAAGACCACAGCAGAATCTGCTTTTAGGAAGATGGGAAAGATTAAATTAAATATGTCACAACTATTTCACCATTGTGTCCTTTTTTATCATGTATTAGTGTTTTTTTTTTAATGATAGATATGCACCCCAGTATTGCTGTTCTAGGGATTATTCAATAACCCTAATGATGTATTTTATAAAAAGTACATTTTCATGACCATTAAAGCTTCAGAATCACAAGATTTACATCTTTTTTTCATTAATAATATGGAAATAGACACTTGGAATTATCTAAACTGTCTCTGCCCAATTAGTCTGAAAACACATTGTAAAAAAAAATGAAACGCCTCGATTTCCAAAAACACACATGAGGCAAGTTGCAAAAATAAAAACAAAAAATCGACAGAGGGTTTAAATCTTTTAAACAATATTCCCCGAATTGTTTAAAAAAAAAAAAAAAAGGAGAATAAAACAAGGAGGTTGGTAGAGAGGGGGGGAGCGTCTTACCTCGTAGGATTCTCTGACAATCTAATGGAGGGTGGTGAGGATGCAGAAAGCACGACGATGGTGGTGAGAGGAGGAGGGAGGATGACGACAGACAACAGACAGACAGACAACAGACAGACAGACAACAGACAGACAGACAGACAACAGACAGACAACAGACAGACAGACAACAGACAGACAGACAGACAACAGACAGACAGGGATCAGACAGACAGGGAGTCAGTGCAGGTACAGGAATATGAGGTTCAGATACACACAGGTGGAGAAACTGATGCTACACTGAGTGTTCGCTCACCTGACTCCACTCCAATGTGAACTCTAATGACGTCCTATTCCCGGTTTATAGGGTTCCATATGACGCCATTTCACCCCCCTTTTTTTTATGCAGCGAGAACAGCTTAATTTTATAATAAATATAAATAAAATTGAATTGAATCGACTAAATTGGATTGAATCCATGTCATCCAGGTCTCTATTTTGTGCACTGGATGCTGGATTCGGACGGTGAGCGAATACTTTTGGAAATTTCAGCCACATCTAAACAGATGAAAATATCTTGTATTTTTTTTGCACAATTAGTCCTGTATTGAGTAGAATTATGTCACATTCCACTATCAGATAAATTAGCCCTCTCTGGTTGATATAATCTTATGATAATGTTAAATTTTCATCATAGTTTTAGCACTTTTCTAGTATTTTCAACCACTTAAAACACATTCTCTCCAACATTAATTGACTAAAATCAAGAAAAATAAAATAGAATAGGATGATTTTACCCAATGTTGGACAAATTGTACCACATAAAAGATATTTTAACCTGATAAGATCTTTTTTTTTGCAGTTTATCTAACAAATCTAATCTAAATGTTTAAGCCCTACTATGTGTCTTTCCTTAAAGGTACAGTATATACGATTTAGTGGCATTTAACAGCATAATATGCATAAGTATAAGTGGAATAGTGTATAATTCCCTCTTTAAAACATAATGTGCCACCAGAAAACTACACACTGCACCTTTAAATGCTGCTGCTGTGCATGGATGTTACACATCAACATTTCTACGAAATGACAAATCTAAAAAAATAAAAATAAAAATGATGTTAACAGAGACATGGAGGAGCATTAAAGGAGCTGAGACGGATGAGGCTCCTGAGCTAGCTACCAGGTTTTTCCCCCATAATATCTCATAGCTGTTCATGTATTTTAAACACACACACACACACACACACCTCAAACTCCTTGGAGAAGGTGTTGCTGGTGTGCAGCTCCATGACGTGTTTCACAAACTGCTTCACCGTCAGCGGCTCGTGGCCGTCTGCAAAACGAGAGAAAAGGTTTGATGAAATGTTGGTGAAACGTCTTCAAAAAAAAAAAAGGATTTATCAGTTTGTTTTTAAGGGTAAGGCAGGTTCATGGTTATAGCACATATCAATGACAAGATAAATCAAAGTGCTTTACATACAACATTAGAATTGATTAAAAGGGGAAACATTTTATTTAAAAAACTCTTTAAAAAAGAAATGAACAACAAAGTAACACAATTTAGAAACTGTTGAATAACAGGGGAAAATCAAACGTTTGACTTTGCAACAGAAAAGTCCTGCGCTCTGACTTAAAACCAGTTCTCAGGGAGTTTGTTGAACGCTGGATCTCCAGGTCTGGTCCTGACTCTGGGAACAGGGACCAGACCTGATCCCACATTATCTAGGAGGTCTGGATGGTTCTTAGGGGATCAACAGATCACAGATATACCTCATTTAGAACTTTATAAACCAGTAAACGTACTTTCAAGATAGCCAGCGAAAAGACCTCAGAATTGGAGTGAGAGTTTTTTAGAGAAGTTACGGTAGTCAAATCTACTTAAAATAAAAGCTACATAGGCAAGACTTTTCCTAGTGTGTGTGTGTGTGTGTGTGTGTGTGTGTGTGTGTGTGTGTGTGTGTGTGTGTGTGTGTGTGTGTGTGTGTGTGTGTGTGTTACCCGTGGCCAGCAGCAGGGGTGTAGACGGGGCTGATATGACTTTAGGTGACGTATTGTCGTCCGGGTAGAAATTAGCCGTCTGGAAACAATTTCTGTGACACGAAAAAAAAAATTAGACGAATTCAGAAATTGGTGCAGAAAAATAAATAGATAATAAATTCTATTGAAATCTGTTATTTATAATTATTCAGACAATATCATGAATAGAAAAGTAAATAAGAGGTAGAAACATTTATAGAATCTTTACAATCGTCTCTTAATCGATAATAATAAATAGATATTTATAATAATAAATATTGATATATTATTAGATATTAATCATCATATTGCAATTGTAATGCTAATATAACATACATAACATCTACATTGGCATAAAATTGTTAGTTATAATTTTTCTGACAATATTATGAATGTAAAAGCAAATATTTAATATAGATATATTTTTAACATCCACATGACGGGAAATTATGATTAATTCAAGAGTGTGTGTGTGTGTGTGTGTGTGTGTACCTCCAGTAGATGAGTATTCCCACCAGCACCAGCAGACAGAGGATGGTGAGCGTGGACACGACGGCCAGAGGAATCACCGTCCTCTTCTCCTTTTCTACGCCTCCAACCAAACCAACACGAGACTCGTGGCTGCTGTTGCTGCCCTCTGAGGAAGAGGAGGAGGAGGAGAGGTCACAGAGGTCAAAATATTAGATATTTTGCTTTTCACGCACAGAGAGGTCACAGAGGTCAATCCAGTATATGTCTATACATTATAATGTGTGGCTTCATCAGGTCTGGGAAGGAAGGAAGGAATAGAGGGAGTCAGGAAATACTGTAGGTGTAAAGGAAAAAAGGAAGGAGGAAGGGAAGGAAATAAACGAGTGAAGAAGGAAGGTTGGGAGGAAAGGAAGAACGGAGGAAGGGTGGAAGAATGAAGTAAGGGAGGAAGGGAAGGAAATGAGTGAGGAAAGGAGGGAGGAAGGAAGGAAGGAAGGAAGGGAGGAAGGAGGGAAGGAAGGAAGGAAGGAAGGAGGGAAGGAAGGAAGGAAGGAAGGACGGAAGGAAAGAAGGAGGGAAGGACGGAAGAAAGAAAGAAAGGAAGGAAGGAAGGAAGGAAGGAAGGAGGGAAGGAAGGAAGGAGGGAAGGAAGGAAGGAAGGAAGGAGGGAAGGAGGGAAGGAGGGAAGGAAGGAAGGAAGGAGGGAAGGAAGGAAGCAAGAAAGGAAGGAAGGAGGGAAGGAAGGAAGGAAGGAAGGAAGGAAGGAAGGAGGGAAGGAAGGAGGGAAGGAAGGAAGAAAGGAAGGAGGGAAGGACGGAAGGACGGAAGAAAGAAAGGAAGGAGGGAAGGAAGGAAGGAAGGAGGGAAGGAAGGAAGGAAGGAAGGAAGGAGGAAAGGAAGGAAGGAAGGAGGGAAGGAAGGAGGGAAGGAAGGAAGGAGGGAAGGATGGAAGAAAGAAAGGAAGGAAGGAAGGAAGGAAGGAAGGAAGGAAGGGAGGAAGGAGGGAAGGAAGGAGGGAAGGAAGGAAGAAGGGAAGGAAGGAAGAAAGGAAGGAGGGAAGACGGAAGGACGGAAGAAAGAAAGGAAGGAAGGAAGGAAGGAAGGAAGGAAGGAGGGAAGGAAGGAAGGAAGAAAGGAAGGAAGGATGGAAGGAAGGAAGGGAGGAAGGAAGGAAGGAAGGAAGGAAGAAAGGAAGGAGGGAAGGAAGGAAGGAGGGAAGGAAGGAAGGAAGGAGGGAAGGAAGGAAGGAGGGAAGGAAGGAAGGAAGGAAGGAAGGAGGGAAGGAAGGAAGGAAGGAAGGAAGGAGGGAAGGAAGGAAGGAAGGAAGGAAGGAAGGATGGAAGGAAGGAGGGAAGGAAGGAAGGAAGGAAGGAGGGAAGGAAGGAAGGAAGAAAGGAAGGAAGGAAGGAAGGAAGGAAGAAAGGAAGGAAGGAAGGAAGGAAGGGAGGGAGGAAGGAAGGTAGAAAGGAAGGAAGGGAGGAAGGAAGGAAGGAAGGGAGGGAGGAAGGAAGGAAGGAAGGAAGGGAGGAAGGAAGGAAGGAAGGAAGGAAGGAAGGAAGGAAGGAAGGAAGTAAGGAAGGAAGGAAGGATGGATGGCTAAAGGTAGCTTAAAAAAAGAGTGATTTTCTACACTTTTTACTGCCTAAACCTCACACACAAAAAATCTTCTACTAACACATATTATTTGTGTCTTAGAGCTGTAACATTTACTCAATTGATGAATTATTTGCCAACTATTAGATCAATCGCCAACTTTTTTGATACTGATTAATCAATTTAAATCATTTTTAAGAAATTCTCTTCTCTGATTATTTCCTGGTTTCTTTATTCTTCTATAATAAACTGATGATCTTTGGGTTGTGGACAAAAAAAGACATTTTAAGTTCATTCTTCAGCTTCGGGGAAACATGAACCACACAACTAATAAATGAAATGTTTCAATAATAAAAAGATGATTTATTCTGTTTTAATTTACTAAAATTATTTGGAGCCATACAAATAAAATCCACCATCCTGTTGCAGTGAGATGTACCAAATGTGTATTCATCCGCCGCTGAAAATAATCCCCATGAGTTCCACCAGTGTAACCTGTACACAGCGCGGCTGTTCTATGGCAACTACTCATTGTAAAAAGAAAAACCCTCTCCACCAGGCCGTAACTCACACTGATCGACGCATCGTGGGGCGTTTACCTTGCCTTTGTCCCTCCGCGGCTTTGCTGGCGTCGGCCAGCCTGAGCAGAGGAACCAGACGCCCCAACGCCAGACTATGTCTAATCACTCCACGACCGGAGTCGTGAACTTGAGGCCCATCATCGTCATTATTGCTGCCCGCTGAGGGTTTATCTAGATTTAGCCCGCTTCCTTCGATATTCCCACTTTTCCTTCGCGTCCCCACGCCGTCATAGAGCTGATATCTGGTTTTGACGTCCTCCCTTTGGTTCCCGCCGTCCTCTCCGGAGCCGCTGAGGTCCTCGGTGTCGGCCTCACCTTTGGTTCCTTTTAGGTTGCTCAATCTCTCTCGTGTTTTTTCTTCCCCTCCACCACTCAGCTGACTCTCCTTCCCTTCTATCTCAATCCTCTCTTTCCGAGAACCGTCCATCTCGGGGGTTCCTGTCGATCTGGGAGTCGTGAGGGGGTGAGCGACCCCGTCTACTTCCTGGTGGAGGACGTCGCTGTAAAAGCCGGAACCCGACGCGTCTGCGCCGGTTTCCTCCGAGTCGGAAAGACGCCGCAAAGTCAGAACTTTAGAATCAAGGTGAGACGCCACCGAAGAGGAGATGTGGATCCCACCATTGGTTCCGGTATTTCCTTGGATGCTACTCGATTCATAAAGAGAGTGCGCGGTGATAATTAAACCCAAAGTGGAGGAGATCTCGGGGACAATCAGAGGCTCCTCAGAGGACTCGTCACTGTGATGGAAGACGATGGAAGTCCTCTCGTCTCCAGGGAGGGAAGGATGGAGGATGCCGGCGTGTTCATTAAAACTGGTGAGTGATGGAGGGTTTGCAGGGCTCGTATTGGTAAAACCAGAGGTCCACTCCTCAAATCCTGACGTGGGCGTGCTCGCTGCAAGGAAAAAAAGCTGCAGAAGTAAAGCTCTCATTCCCAAAAAAAAAAAAAAAACACAGGAAAGGGAGATGTGTCAGAAATCAACTTGGTGAAGGAGAAAAGCGAAAGAGGCACCCCGGAGATGTGAGGACAGGAGAGAAAAACAACCACCAGAGGGCGCCCTCGAGCCACGGAAAAAAAAGGAGGAGGGCAGAAGAGGGATCCCAGAGCGTGAAGACGTGAGGACGACCAAGCCGCGGATTACTGCTCTGATTATTGTTGAGGCGCCATTCAACCTACATTAATCACCACCACCGACATGAGCAACATCCAGACACAACACCACCGTGTTCACACAGCATAGAAACGATAAACTGAACGGTAGCAGAGCAATTAATATATATATATATATATATATATATATATATATATATATATATATATATATATATATATATATATATATATATATATATATATATATAAATTGCTCTTGTCTTTCATGATTTAAAGGTACAGTGTCTCGGTTCTGGCGACACCTAGTGGTTAATTTACAGATTACAACTCATTAAAAAACATGGCGGTGCTACAGGTCAGCTTTAAAGAGGAAGATTTTGATAAAAACAGCAAAATCTAAGATACTAAAAACATTAAAGTTCTTATTTGAATTGAATTATTTACTAATTAAAATTGAAAACTGCCAAATCTGGTAAACCCATTAAATCTATTACACTGTACCTTTAAGAGAAGTTCACTTTTCTGCTATGTGTGTGTGTGTGCGTGTGTGTGTGTGTGTGTGTGTGTGTGTGTGTGTGTGTGTGTGTGTGTGTGTGTGTGTGAGAAGGGAAGAAGTACTAGTATACAATAAAAACCTATAACTTAAACCTACCTTAAAGGTGTGAGAGGACAATACAGCGAACAACAAGGGTGAGATAAAATAATGATATTTAAACACAACGTGATTAAATATCTTCTTACCATTGTGAATATACGTGTGTGTGTGTGTGTGTGTGTGTGTGTGTGTGTGACATGCAAAAGAGAGATTTTTGCATTTTGAGGTTTATTTTATCGTCTTGGTCACAGATTTTGTGATGTATTGCATTTTATTGATCAGCACAGATTTGCAGTAATCTGACAGTGTCATTATTAAGCGTTCCCTATATTATAGCTATTACTACTATTAAGATTTAAAATATATTTTAGATATATGAGGATGTATTGATCTTACCATTGAACATGGGCTGGGTCGTGTGCATCAGCACTTTGAGGAGAGAGGAGGAAGATGTGGAGGAGGTGGAAGAGGAGGAAGAGGAGGTGGTGGACGATGTGTAGTCTGGATCAGAGTGGGCGTCGCCCGTGGTCGCCGTCCTCGCCGTGATCCGCCGGGGAGGGGAGGGCCGGGTGGAGGAGACCAGGGCGGCGTCTTCGTCCGTTTTGTTTGCACCTGCGGGACAGAATGGACATGATGAGATGATGGGACTGGTGCATGATGGGACACCTGATGCGTGACTTCAACAGCAAGATCTCTCACGGTTGGTGACATGGTGGTGTGTAGAGGTGGAAAGTGATTTAACAACGATATAAGGCAATATAGGCACTGCATTAGATGTGACAAAGCATAGAAGGACAGATTTTAATTCTTCTCTTGATTACAAAAACTACTTTGAACATGCCATTTAAATCAACCAATCAGAGGAGAGGCTCGTTAATATTAACCAATCAGACGAAATGCAACCTGTTCTGCAGAAAAAAATATTAGAAAGAAGACGTAAAACTACACTGAGACAATTTTTAAACAACAAATTTATCTCGTTAATGACATTGCAACTTCAAAACTAACCCATGACAGGTGTAAATACAGTAAAATTCACAGCCATTCAAATCAGCCAATCAGAGCAGAGGCTCGTTAATATTAACGTTGTAGTTAGTTACATCGTTAACCCATAAAAAAGTGTAAATATGGGACCTTAAATTTGTATTATTGTGTATTTTATACAGATACCTGAAGCCAGTATATGTGCTGAATGCTGCAAAATGTGTATTAATATATAACAGTGCTGAAAAAAATCTGTATAAATAAGTATAAATACCAGGTTTATGAGACTTATGTAGATTAGAACGTAAATTACTACTTAACCCATAAGAACCCAGAGCCATGCAACCTTACAGGTAAATTACGTAAATTTTTCAAGAACAATGCTTTTTAGTGCCAAATATCTGTATTTTGACATATCTGTAAAATTAGTGGTAAACCATATTAGACATAGACAAGTTTTTGTCACACCTAGATACTTATGGGTTAAATTACTGCTTAAAAAATGACAGAACCTATTTAATAAGCTTAAAAAGACGAAAATCAAATAAATGATGGGATTTTGCGACCTGGCAGCGTGGCGGCGGAAGCTGCGGGCGGAGCCGTGGTGGTTTCAGGCGGAGAGAGGACGTCCGTGTCTTCGTAGAAGACGTCTGTGACCTGGTCGTCCTCCACGGGGGGCGTGTACAGGTCCGAGTGGGGCGACGGGAGGCCGCCTTCATCCGGTTCAACCTGATCCTCTGACTGGGCGTCAGACAGATGAAAAAGGGAATTTTCAGCTTCAGATTTCGTTGTTTAAATAAAAGGGTTAAAAAGCGGCGTCGCTACCTGCTCAGACGACATCGACAGCGACGCCTCTTCCGTGATTTGACGGCGGGTCGGCGGCGGCGGCGTCGTCGTCCTGGCGACGGGGAACAGGAAGCCCGCCTGCCCCGTGATCTCCGTCACCCAGATGGCGCCGTCGCCGTCCAGACCCGGTCTACCGGGCGGCCGCCGGGTCGGGACCCTCCGGTCCTCCTCCACGTGGTTTTGGTCCATGGCGGCGGGTTGGGACCCGCCCTGGTCCGGTTTCTTCCTCCCAGCGGGGGGCCCCGAGGTGGCGGCCCGGGGGTTGATCTGGATCGGGAGGTTCTGGTAGACTCTGGTCTGCTCTGCGGGGACCTCCTCCACCGGGCTGTGGTCCTCGGAAGTCAGATCCACCCGGTTCTGGTTCTCCGGCTTCTCCCATCTGCCTTTAGCCGGGATCTAGCACCAGAAATTTAAAAAAGCACAATGGAATCAAACCACGCAGCTCTCCAGACACTCAGAAACAAGCCTCCACGGACGTAATTACCACCATTTGCATAATAATCAGGTCCACTGATGCGACTGAATACAGAGAAAACTTCAGCACAGTGGAAATGGTTCTGCAAAATGCATTTAAAGCAGAAACGCAGAAAGACCCACCTGTCTGTAGCCTTCAGACTCACGAGCGAGGACATCAGGGTCTGAATCACTTTCTACACAAGAGGGAATCAATACAGAGAAACCAGACTTATGCACTTGTCAATTCAGTTATGCATGTTCCTATACAAGTCTTTTATTAATTTAGGAAGAATTAGATAATAGACATTAGACAATATTATGAAAGGAAAAGCAAATATTTAATATAATAACAGGTAGGTTCATAGAATCTCTACTATCAGCCCCTAATCAATAATAAGGTAATTAATAAAAACAAAATTTATTTTTTGTTAATTCTATTAAAATTTCTTATTTATAACGATACGGAGAATATTATGAATAAAAAAGCAAATAATATATAATAATAAATGATAAAGAATCATAATAATATGACACAATTTTTTTTTTTAATTCTATTAAAATATGTTACTTATAATTATTCAGACAATATTATGAAGAGAAAAGCAAATATTTAATATAATAACAGGTAGAAACATTTATAGAATCTTCACAATTGGCTCTTAATCAATAATAATAACGATAATATAACATACATAACACCTACATTGGCATATTATATATATGGCAATAAAATTCTAATATAAAATTGTTAGATATATTTTTTCTGACAATATTATGAATGTAAAGGCAAATATTTGATATAATAGATATATTCATAGAATCTTTAAGGGAAACCAGAACACTGAGGCCCGGGAAAAAAAAGTGAGTTTGAATGTGTGTGTGTGTGTGTGTGTGTGTGTGTGTGTGTGTGTGTGTGTGTGTGTGTGTGTGTACCGGGGTCTTCTAGCGGCATGTCCACTATAATCTGATCACTCCATCGTCCTCTGAGTCCATTGGTGCAAACAGCAACAACCTGGACCACGTAGCTGCTGTTGGCCAGAAGACTAGAAATGATGGCTCCCTGTCAACAAAAGTTAATTCATATTATAATAAAACACACACACACACACAATACTTTGTTCAAATACTCCCATTGTAGAATATATTTCAGTAGAAATCATTGATGCAATTTAATTGTGTTATGTTGGCTGGCGTCGGTTCCTTAACAAAATACCTAAAAAAAATGTCCTGATTTTCATCAAATTGTCAAAAAATGTAGTAATTGGTGCCATGAACAGATGATTTAATTTTGATAATGATCCGAAACTGAAATCCTGGTTTCTGGCTGATTTTTTAAATTTTGTGTGTTTTTTGGTAAAATTGCAGTAATTTATGAAACAGGCCACATGGTGGTGATATCTGCATAATATAGGACAAAAATGATAAAATATGTGTGGTGGAGGTTTAGCTTAACTAGATATAAATAGAAAGAAATCATTAATACAGTTTAATTTTAATTGGATTATTGCTCTTAATGGCACAGTGTTGTTTCTGGTGACATCTAGTGGTAAAGTTGCTCATTGCAATGGATTGAATACAAGAAAAACTAAGAGAAACTAAGATGTGAAAAATGTGGAAAAAGCAAACGGCCGTATGCAACATGTCGGCTTTGTAGCTTTGCTCTTAATTTGTTATCTGCAACCTCACCACTAGATGTCACCAGAAACAATACACTGTACCTTTAAATATATATATGTATATATATACATACATACATACATGTACAGCTTTATATTTATGTATTTCTGTCTTCATTCGACTCCCTCTGTGTTTTTTCTTCTGTAAAACTAATAAAAATTGAATTACAGAAAAAAATGAGTTTTTATATTTCATGTTAACAACTGCTTTTAAAAGACGCCCCGTGGCTCATGTTTTATATTGTTTATCATAACATTATGCTGTGTGAGTGCATCTCATATATATTGCATCGTCGCTGGGATTGCAATTTCTAAATCATAAATAATTCTGCTTTTGGGTTTTTTATTAAGTGTTTTCCTTATTTATGTCTGTGCTAAAACACGTTTCACGTTCAATAACAGAACGGCTGATTTATTTCGCTGCACGAGCTATGAATATATGTAAAATAATGTTGCTGTGATTGCACTTATAGTCTGATTCACATATACGGTACTAAGTACTGGACAGAATATAAAAAATACACATGTGTGTGTACTGCAGGCTGCATTAAGGGACACTCAGTAACCCATTCACAGGCAAATATTGATCGTCAATCAATCAATGGCTTTGATCAGTCTAGATTCTAAGAGCATGAGTGTGACACATGGAGGGTGAGGTGGGATGGTTAGATGGACCAATTACACTAAATATATACAGGATATACACATATTTGCTGCAGAAAAACACTGACTAGAAGGTAATTTTTTTTCAAGGTGCGTTCAGGCTCGCCTTAAAAAATCAGAAATCAGTTTTCTATTGACCACGAAGGTTGTTTCAATTGGTAAAATTTCCATTTTTCCCTATTTTTCTTCAAAATACATACATAAAATATATCAGTTGTGTTCCTTCAACTGCATAAAATTCACATAGCAATGCAAAACCATGGATTCTAACACTTGACAACCTGTTAATAGTGGTTATCAGTATATTCTGATACAAGTCTCTAGATATTTGCAATAATTCTAATAATTTAAGAAGAATTAGATATTAAAATCATAACAATATACCATAATTTATTTTTTAATTCTATTAAGATATGCTATAAATATGAAAAACAAATATTTATTATAATAACAGGTAGATACATTAATAGAATGTTTACAATCAACCTATAATCAATTATAAGATCCTAATCCTAACATATATATACCCAACACCTACATTCACATATTTTTTTTATTCTTCTTAAAATTGTTAGCTATAATTTTTTTAGATAATAATTTGAATGGAAAATCAAATATTTAATATAATAATATTTAAATACATTTATAGAATTTTTACAATTGGCCCCCTAGTCAATAATAAGAAAATAAAATCATAAAATCATAATGACAACACAACACCTATATTGGCATAGTTTTTGAATTCTAATAAAAACTTTTTTGATAATTTTTTTTGGACAATATTATGAATGTAAAAGCAAATATTTAATATAATAAAAAACTAAAAAGAATAAACAGATACATAATAGAATCTTTACAATTGGTCCTTTATCAGTAATAAGACGTTAATATAACATACATAACACCTACATTGGCATATTTTTTTAAATTCTAATAAAAATTATGAAAAATATTATATATATAGAAAAGAGAATATTTATTATAATAAAAAATAGATACATTAATAGAATCTTTGCAATCGGCTCTTTGAGGGAAACCAGAACATTGACAGGGCCCGGGAAAAAAGTGAGTTTGATGCTTTAACATCCACATGACGTGTGTGTGTGTGTGTGTGTGTGTGTGTGTGTGTGTGTGTGTGTGTGTTCCCCACCACATCCTGGTCCCCGTCCGTCCGGTACTCCTGCTTGCTCTGGTCGCGGCCCTGCAGCCGCTGGTAGGTGACGGTGTACCAGTCGATGGTCGTGTCGTAGACCACGCGGGGGCGCTCCCACGTCACCACGATGGTCGTGTCGTTCTGGGCGTCGGCCTGGACGTTCTCCGGCTCCAGGCTGCACGCTGGAGACCACAAAAAGAGAGAAAGAGAGAGATAAGGGCGGCTCGGTACAAATGGAATTATTGATTCGTGTGGATGAAACACAAAAAACCAACAACTGGACATTAGAATAAAGAGCAGCACGGAAACGGTTCAGCGTGTCATTAAGATCAGTGCTGCTGAAGGTAGAAATACCAGTTGATGCATTGAAAATGGAATAAAAACTCAGGAAGTGTGTGTGTGTGTGTGTGTGTGTGCATAAATTTGTTACAGGCATACATTTTATGAATCTGTGAACACTTTATTTCAATTTCAAAAAGAGGCTGCAAAAATAATTTGCCTACACTGAGCGAAAAAAAGGGGGGGGCGCTGAACTACAAAGTCGGGTTCCATGGCAACCGAAAAGCCCCCGTTTTTTTTTTTACTTCAGGGTCGACTCCGCCATGACGGAGAGAGCAAAGTGAATTATATCTTTTGATGATCACGACTGGGCTGACCTTGGAGGGCAGGGTTGCGGCTACAAAGAAAATCAGAAGATGGGTAGTATTTTCAGTCCCAAAAAAATAAAAAAGAAGAGAGAGATAAATAATGTAGCATCTGTATTGATTCCTAAGAGAGGATTCAATTTACCACTATGCTGTAAAATGTGTTATAAATCAGATCGGGTGAAGAGATTTAGGTCTTCGGAGAAGAGCAGATACTGGGAAGAAAATGTGAAAAACAGGGTGAAAATCTGTGTCCATCTGTGTTGGACATGATCAATAACTTTGCTATTTAAAACTCACTTTTGCAGCCTTTTCATTATTAAAACTCACTCATAGTTAATAATGATTCATCTTGCTTATGAGTTCAGGTTTCATGTTTTGTGTGAAGCATGATAAAAGTTGAGTCCATAAAATCATCTTATCAGCGTGATTGTGGTGTAATGTCTTTAATTTAACTTTGTCTTTCACAGTGAACCAAGCGCTACAGACGCTTCGTCATATTTCCTCGTCTTAGCTTTGGGAGACTTTCGTTTGTCTCTTTATCTCCGTCTCTCTCCGCCTGTCTTCTCATCCCTGTTAAATATGTTTTCATGGTGTCACTTGGTGTCTACACTTCATACTCATACTCTGTGCTGTATGCTCCCTGCACACACTCTGCCAATGAGAGCGCCACTGCCCCCTAATGTAGTGGAGGTGCAATTGCACTTCATTCTAAAAAAATCGTAATAATAAAATATAAAAGCATGTTCCCGGAGGTTAAACGCGCCCCCCTGGATGCCCACTAGTTGAGAACCACTGAATTAACACAACAGAAACATTTTTCTTGTGCTTATTTCAATAGGATCCACCACCAATGTGCAGAATTACATATGACAGTCAACAAGATGTTAAATGACTATGTCACATGTTTTCTGAAGAAGTCTATGTTTTGTAGGTTTCAAACATTAATTATGATTATTATATGCATTTAAAACAACAGATTTTATCCCAGTTTGCACACAGCTCTGAAAACAACAACAAAATCTCTGCTGGCATTTAAAATGCAAAACATGTCACAGCGAGCACAGAAACTCAGGAGCATGTTGGCGCTTCTAGTTCTAGTTCTAGTTCTGGTGCTGGTACAAGAACAAGCAGCCCCAAAAAAACGAATAAATGACTGGCTTCATCAGGAAAAAATTAGCAAATCAACATTTAAAAAGGACTATCACGACTAAAACTCAATTTACTATGAAATGAATTCGATATTTTTTTTAATAGTAGAAGTAGAGAATAAAGCGGGGCCGTACTGGGTGTGAGCACGTCCTCCACGCCGGTGTAGGAGGCGAACACCTGACCCATGAACTGCTGCTGCTGCTCCCTGAAGTTGTTCTGCAGGTAATCGGTCAGCATCACGTATCCGGCCTGCTCCATGGTCATCACCTCACAGAACACCTCGATCTGAACACAGGAAGAGATTGGGAAGGAGAAAGATAAGAGACCTTTCCATCCCGTTTCAATCATGTAAAAGCAGACAAACAGATATGATTCACATAATGACCCATTTTACTCTCTCATTAAGATAATTATCATTATCTTATTGTTATTCTGCTGCATAGGTTAAATTAGAATTATTACAGAGATGATTTTTTAAAGGTCGACAGAACAGAATCATAAATCTGTCGTGACAAAATGTTGCTCTGAGCTGCATGACAGGACGTCACACACACACACACACACACACACACACACACACACACACACACACACACACACACACACACACACACACACACACACACACACACACACACACACACACACACACACACACACACACACACACACACACACACACACACACACACACACACAAAAAAAAACTCAATTCTGTTGCTTTAAAATCTGAGAAAACCTGTCACACTGCATCCATTCATTCTGACGGCCTGGTTTTTTATCCTGCGTTGCGTGAATGTCAAAGACAGCTGACCCGAAACCGGCTTCGACGACCACAGGCAACAACAGGAAAGAGGAGAGTTTTTTTTTTTTTCTCGAGTTTGAACACTTAGGCGAATGTGCACGGGAATATTCCTGGACTTTTACAAGAGTCAATACAGCAGAAAAGATTAGGATGAACTTCTCTTAAAAGGTACAGCGTGCACGATTCAGTGGGATTAGCAGACTTGGCAGTTATAATTAGTAAATAATTCAATTCAAATAAGAACGGTAATGCTTTACTTATCTTGGATTGATCAGTTTTTATCTACATTTTCTGCCATGTTGCACCGCCATATTTTTAAATGTGTTGTAATCTGCAACCTCACCACTAGATGTCGCCAGAAACCACACGCTGTTCCTTTAAATCATGTGCCATATATATATATATATATATATATAGTTGCAATGATTAATGACTTTGATTAGATTAGATAAAACTTTATTGATACTTTAGTAGGTTCTCTCAAGGAAATTGAAGCTGCATCACACAGCACCGTTAAAACAAAGACACAGCAATAAATATGTAATAAAGCTATAATACAAATAGAATAAAGCTGCTTTAAAGCTATCAGACCTGCGTTAAATAGAAGATGCTTTCTTCCTCATGGCTGTTTGTTGGAGTGTGCTGTGTAATTCTTAAAGGTAAATTCATATTAAGACTATTTACACAATATATATATGTATAAGCAATATACACCACTCCAGCTCCAGCATTACTGAGATCCAATGTGTGTCTCTTCACATGTAAAAAGAGAGTACAAACCTACTGACCTGTGTTTCCGATATGGCCACGGTGTTTTTAAAGACGACCCATTCCACCATCTCTGAGCAGGGAGGAGACGTCAGCGATCCGTTGTAGATGTAATATTTGTCTGTGTTGTTGGGCAGCAACGAGCGCAGGGAGAAAGCTTCCATCGACCCGCTCTTACCTGGTGAAATCAAGCACAAACTATGACAAAAGCACCTTCACTGATTTTTTTTTTTTTGGGGGGCTGCAGTCTGCAACCTGGCCACTAGGCGGCGCCTGAATCTACACAGTGCACCTTTAAAAAGGAGCAGACTTACCAAACCTGCTGACAGTGTTGACAGCCTCTATAACAGGAGTGAAGTTGTCATTATCTTCTGGGCTGATCTGCACAAACAATCAGTTTTACAAATATATATATATAAGAAAAAAATATATAATAAATATTACTTAAAAACGTACTATTAATACATTAAACTATTGATTATTGTTTAACTGACTAAAACTAGACTAAAACGGCAGGACTTTTTCTCGACTAAAATATGACTAAAAACAGAATATGAATCAGATAAATATGACTACAACTAAAATGGGCATTTAGTGATAACTAAGTTTAAAAATGGCCGACAAACACCTCAAAGAGCACAGCCAACACAGCGACCCTCCCTCCCTCCTTGATGGCCTCATCCAGACTCTGGACGTCATCCGGGTCGAAGCAGTAGACCTGCATCTGAGCGACAAACAGGGAGTCCATCACACATGTAGAGTTGATGCGTTTAGCTGTTTTGTTGTTTTTGTTTTTTTGTTTTTACCTCTAGAGGGTATTTCATCCCATTCAGGCTGTGTTCGGACCCGTCTGACGTGGCGTTGCAGTGGCCCCAGTGAAACGTGATCCTACCAACACGGAACCTGGAGCTCAGACCTCCTCCGCTCACAAAGAACTCTCCGTCCACGCTGATGGCCACTAGAACAGCGGTAATATAAAAATAGATTATACACACTAAAGCTAATTATCTTGTACAGCCCTTAAGATGTAGTTCATTCAGATTCACTTTATCAACACTTTATTGCATAGTCAACAATTATTTTATCTTAATTTTTCTAAATAACTGGTAAAAATGTAGGTTTTTACAATTAGGTTTTAAAAAAAAGGGGGCTTTTATTTTGAAGGGACGTATTATTATTAGGTCACATGACCAGGATATTCTGTTTCCAGTCCTTTTTCCTCATGTATTTTTGACATTGTCTCACAACCGAAGGTTGCCTTAAAAACTTTAACTCACTATCTAGGATAAGAGATCTTAAATTTTTTTGTAACATTAAATATATATATATATATATTTTTAATAAGCTAAAATAGATTTGTTAAAATATGGAAACAATATGCAATTCTGGAAAATTCCTAATGCTACAAGCTAGTGGAATCCAATTGACTATATATATATATATATGGTTAAAGTACAGATTTTTTACAAAGGGGGCCCCCCCCGACGTACCGGTCTTGCCGTCGTTGTGGACCGTGGTGGACTCGGCCGTGAGCCGGTCCCAGCCCTCCAGCTGCAGGTTCTGGTACTGCAGCCGGACCTGCGTGAACGCCTCGTCGATGTCGACGGGCGACTGCCGGGCGCTGCTGCAGGTCGGGTACCTCCTGCCCCAGTTCCGCTGGTTCAGGGCACCTGTGGGTCGGGGGGGGGGGGGGGGTCAAAGGTTAAATGAGGAATCTGGAAATCACCAAAATAAAAACCTAAAAGGCTGATTCCAGCAGCTTTTTCCACTGACGTCACCAGACATCCTGCAGATTAAACAGCCGAGCGATTATCATATTAAGGTTATTCACGATGCTTTTTTTTTTCTTTTTTTTTTTGTAAAACACATTTAGACTCATCTGGTGGTTGCCC
The DNA here is from genome assembly GCA_036785175.1 of Eupleurogrammus muticus. Taxonomy (NCBI): domain Eukaryota; kingdom Metazoa; phylum Chordata; class Actinopteri; order Scombriformes; family Trichiuridae; genus Eupleurogrammus; species Eupleurogrammus muticus. The sequence goes on along the minus strand of JAYKQN010000022.1, from coordinate 17,098,923 downwards.
CGCTGTTTATGAAACAGGACGTTTGAGTGAGTTCACATTTAACGAGGGCAGATGGTCAAACTGTAGGTCAAACACGGCTGGTTGGCCTCAGGTCAAACACTCAGCTACATATATGTGTGTGTGTGTGTGTGTGTGTGTGTGCATGTCTGGTAATCTGTTGCTGTTCCGTGTGTGTGCGGATATGAATTCATGCACGGCATGAATCCTCTCTAATCTCACTGAGCGCTGAAATAGAAGTCGCCTCTTAGCTCTTTTTTTTTTAAAAGCAAACAGAGACAGAAATGACTAAGTCTCTGTATAAATTATAAATTGATGTTTTACTTGAGGTTGATAACATTTTATTCTAAGCAGGCGTCATCAGGTTAGATCAGCTTGATCCCTGATTATGTTCAGTTTGTCGATCGTTTAATCCAGTGATTCTCAGTGATTTTCTGTTAAACCGCCCCTGCTCTCCTCCACAACTATAAATAGTAGGAATTATCTATAAAATTGTTATGAGTACAAATCATATCCTTATTAACAAAAAAAGTTTGCAACAGACAAAAATGAAATTGCATCAAAGCAATTGATTCATGCAATTCATGCAAAATTAGAACTTAGATTTGAGATAATGTTGTGTTTAATTGCAGTCGGAATTTAGAAAGATCTGACTTGGAGTTCATATGTCGCTCCATTTCACTTTCCACAATTCGGAGGTCGGATATTTCAGAGTTCTGAAAGCACAGCACAAATACTACTTATAACAAAGACAGCACCACTGCCCCCTACTGGAGTGGATGTGTAATTACGCTATTGTATTCTAGTGTGGAAAAACGCATCTTCCTCATACAGTTAAGAATCTGTTAAATACAGTCTTTTTAATGATGATATGGATGGGGAATAAAGGTCCAGCTGAGATTTATAAAGATATGAAATATTAAAGTATTTGATCATAGCAAAGAATAATCTGACTAAAGATAGCGGTTTCAGTAGATGGGTAATATTTTGGGATCTTTATTATAAGAATCTATATGAATTAAATAAATTAAATTAAATTAATAACCCAGATGAGCTAGAGACAAGGAAATTATTAAATTATTTATCTCCGCACATGAATCAGATTAATTATGAAAATATATGAAGCGGAGGAATATTTAAAAGGTCATAACACAACATACATAAAAGAAAAGTGGCGGAAAGAGGCTGGGAGGGAATTACAACATTCTCATCATTACTACACAACAGAAATCTCCAGATACAAGATGCCGAGGGGGGAAATAAAACCAAATTATTTTCATATCTATTGGGGATAATCTAGTGTTATAGGACATGATTCAAAGAAATGGATAAAAAAGCCAAACATCGAAGGTCTAATAGAGATGATGCTAAATATTTGTAGATAATATTTCCTGTATTGTATACAGAATATATTTAATTATGGATTCAATATATATATTTTTCAAATACATAGTATTTATAATGTAGTTCAATTCACTTTGATTTTTAAGTATTAAGAGCAGCCACTCTGACTCTGACCTTATAACATCCAATGAAAAGAGGTGTATTCATGACTTAATTTAGTTTTTTTAAATCACTATAAAACTGACAAAGACGACTGGGATGTTATTTTACGGATTAATTTCCTTCTGACCTTGATAAATCGCCGTGAAGATCATTTACCAACATGTAAAGTTAGTGAAAAACCTCCCACAGGCAGAACAACTCATAACTCTTCATGTTTGCTTTGTATTTAATAATCCCCTCATTTAATGATTTCAACTCTGGGTGTTTTCCTCTTGTCTGCCCCAGTTTTTTTTGAGTCACCATAAACCACTGGTGTGTGTGTGTGTGTTTTAACAAGGATTTGCTCTTTCACATGAATAATGTACAACAACGAACAAGCGAGCTGAGCAAAAAAAAAAAACACCCAACACAAAAAAAAAATAAAGCGAAATCCAAATTGACAAATACCGCTTAAGAAAATAATTTCACCGCTAAATATCAGCACTTCTGCTTCGAAATCTTCGAGTGGAAGTGAATTGTTTATTTATGAGGTTGTGTCAGCGTTCAAGATTTGCATTTAAATGTAAGGACAAGCGCTGTTTGTGTGTGTGTGTGAATTTATTCATGACTGCATATCACGCATCTACTGACCTCTTCTGCTTTTTAATTATTTTAGGGAACATGCATGCAAACACCTTCACATTTACTCACGTGCAGCGTGTGCACAGGAGTGTAAAGTATGATCCACACGTACAAGTTACCTCTGCACATTTGACTGAATGTATTTGCAGACGGTTCCTTATATTCACATTAATTCACCCCATCCTGACATTCAGTCATTTCCTGCAGACACATGCAATGAAATCTCACAGTAAATCTGCTGTAAATGCATTGATCATTCTGGCTAATATTAATTTTCATGATAGATAAGCTTGGAATATAGAGATAAAATAGCAATACTAATACAGATACATAAACTACATCTTGGGTTATATTTTAGATTACTTGATATTCAAAAACATAGAGAATTTACAGATTCTAGACCTAGATGATGTATTTCAAATAATCAACATTATCATTAGCAGTTTTATAATAGAAGTTCATCATTAGAAGATTCTTGTCCAGTATTATGTGTTTTACGGTAAAGAATAAAGATAAATGGGTCAGATGTTTTGATTTGTACTTCCTGTGTGTGTCAGAATTTTTCCAAATTCCCACTATATTTATTAAGCTAAACTAATTTGAACTAAATTATTTCCTGCTTTCTGCTTCCTGTTTAAGACATACCAACAGAGAGGTTAGAATCTGTATTCCTAAAAGTCCTTTAAAGTCGTAAAGTCTGTAATATAGCGGCATCTGGAAAAGCTTTGAGCAGCTTCCAGTCTGTAAAAATACAAAATACACCTGTCCTGCATGTTTCTTTGTTGAGTATTTATTGTTAAAGGTATAGTTCAACATTTTTGAAGGTTGCCATAGTCATAGCAACAGATGCTTTACCTTATTTTGTGGATACCAGCGGATCGGAGATGCTCAGCTACCACTATGTGGCTAATGGTATTTTTTGGTTTCCCTCATTAAACTCAGCAAATTCACAATCCAACAAGTCTAAAAACGCTGTGGGGGACGAGTTGTAACCTGAACATTCACCAAGATATGAGATAATACAAGATAATACTTGGGACTACTTTCTTCAGGGAGACACTGGGCGGAGGGATACAGCGTGAGACCTCAGGCAGTGGCAATAATACGTCATCCTCATAGTCTATTACATAGTTTACCATGATTTTGCTTCTTTTCAGGGTTTTTTTGTCAGAAATCTCCATCACATAACATTTTATTCAATATCGTGGTGAATGTTCAGGTGACAACTCGTCCACCACAGCGTTTTGGAGTCACTGGATTGTGAATTTGCTGAGTTCGATGATTTCGGGAAACCAAAAAAATACCATTAGCCGTGCAGTAATAGCTGAGCAGCTTTAATTTTAGCCATTGCTCCAGTTGTTTGAAAACAGCTGGTATCGACAAAAAAAGCTCCTATTGCAAAGATGATGGGAATCATGACAGTGGATGAATTTTCAAAAATGTTAAACAAGCAATTTGTCATTGATAATATCTTACAGGGCTGAGACTATATGATCGATGGTGATACGATACTTGTGTCCTGATTCAATATATATTTATCGCTTTGTGATTCTTTGAAAAATGTGTGTGTGTGTGTGTGTGTGTGTGTATGTGCACAGTACGAGTTGTGTGAGCAGGTCCCTTCACATCTGGCCTGTGCAGCCTCTTCCCTCAGCATCACAACACACACACACACACACACACACACACACACACACACACACACACACACACACACACACACACACACACACACACACACACACACACACACACACACATATTGCAGCTTCTTATTCCTCTGATATACGCTGCCATGGCAACAAGTAGTTGACAAGATTGGGAAGAATATAAAACACTTTCCTGTCCTCATTTAAATATATTAATACACACACACACACACACACACTCACTCAATCAAGTACTAAAATCTTGATTAAGTTAAAATTAAATTCCATATCTGAGCAGTTTTTTACCCCCAGAATAAAATGTGCTGATGCTGCTGTGAAGATCCTGTGCCTGTTGTTGCATTATACAGTAGATTTTTAAACCTCTGTGTGCAGTTTTTATGGGGGAAAAAACTATATATATATATATATATATATATATATATATATATATATATATATATATATATATATATATATATATATATATATATATATATATATATATATTTTTTTTTTTTTCCCCACATTCATTTGTCCTAACATTAAGCTTTGGCATTTTTTAGTATATATCCTCTTATGTCTCCCTGTTATTTACCTATTATTTACCTGAAATCTACAGTAGTTCACCTGTAATTCACGTTTCATTCACATGTAAGTCACCTGGTATTCACCTGTACGTCACCTGTACCTCACCTGTGAGTCACCTGTAAGCTGTCAGTCAACTGTAAGTCACATGTAAGTTACCTGTCATTCACCTGTAATTTATCTGTCATTCACCTATAAGTCACCTGTCATTCACCTGTAACTTATCTGTCATTCACCTGTCATCACCTGTCATTCACTTGTAATTTATCTGTCATTCACCTGTCATTCACCTGTAATTTATCTGCCATTCACCTGTCCTCCACCTGTCCTTCACCTGTCATTCACCTGTCCTTCACCTGTCTTTCACCTGTCCTTCACCTGTCATTTACCTGTCATTCACTTGTAATTTATCTGTCTTTCACCTGTAATTTATCTGTCATTCACCTGTCCTTCACCTGTCCTTCACCTGTCCTTCACCTGTCCTTCACCTGTCCTTCACCTGTCCTTCACCTGTCATTCACCTGTCATTCACTTGTAATTCATCTGTCAGTCACCTGTCAGTCACCTGTCAGTCACCTGTCAGTCACCTGTTCATCCGTTCATCACCCATTAATCCTTGAAGAATTCATCAATGAATTACAGGTGGATTCTGATTTATAAAACCTTCCAGAGGAAAAACAACCTAATTTTACATCCTTATATCCTTATAACATCTGTAAACCTTCTGCAGACCCTTGCAGTCGTTAAAGAGGTCGAGGAGGAAGCCATTTACACCCCATCATGGTTTCAGCCTCGTCGCTCTCAGGGGAGGAGAGGTGAGACGAGGGAGGACAAAGAGCAGGAAGACGACTCGGAGGAGGACACAAAGGTAAGAGGAGCAGAGGGAGGTGGAGGAGAGCAGATCGGAGGGAAATAACAGCTGAAACCCAAAAGGAGGAGCAGAGAGGCTCCGTCTTTCTTCTACATTCGGTGTGCACCAATTAAACTCATTTTACTGCACACACATTCACACACATTTCACAGCGTGTGAAAAGGTTCTGCTTTGCTGAGCGAGCTTAATGAAACATGCCGGATTATTGAATGGAATAATGTAGGGCTCCACTTTTTTTTGGGCACTGTCTGCTCTTATTTGGTTCACTGCTAGCACACACACACACACACACACACACACACACACACACACACACACACACACACAAACAGCCGAATATGGATCAAATATTAAAAGCAGAAAGCGTCTGGCTGGTCGACTTTCACCCTCAGCCGCTGCTTTTCTCTCTGGCTCACACGATCAAACCGGCAGCAGTTGACTAGTTTAACCTCATTTTATGCCTCTGGAGCTTTTAAAGTTTATTTTTAAATCCCCCACAGCATCCATTTAGATGCATTCACCCAGTCACTCGATCCATCACTGGTTTCTATTCAATTTGCAATCATTTGATTATTGATTTTTTTGTTTTTTCCCCATTATCCACTAAAACCACCAGAGATTCTCCCAATCAAATTCAGACACAACCGATGGACTGTTTTACGATGAAAAACAGGAAGAGGCTGAAGCTTTCAGGATTTCTGCTGATTACAGATAACGCTGATAAATATCAATTTTATATCAGCTACTGGAAAAGAGGAGGAACGTATTTGATTCATAAAGCTATGTGCTTTATATTATGTTATCGTGGGACACACACCTGGGCAAAGCAGTGAAATTACCGTAAATTCTGGACTATAAGCCGCTACTTTTTCATATGTTTTGAACCTATTCTGCTGATGTTTTCCACCGCTAGGGGCGCTCTAACCGGAATTAGAATCCAAACTAAGACAAAATAAATGCATAGATGAATACGCTAGTTCAAGAAGAATACGCTAGTTCCTCTTTAGCAGATATAAGTCGGTAGAAGCGGAAAGAAGGACGACAAATTACCAATCCTGTCAAACTCTATTTTTTCAAATCCTCACCCTTTCTTCATGGAACCCACATGAAGAAGTTCGTATGATGCAAGTTTTAAGTTGAAGGCCATCGATCTCGCTATACAGGAAGGAAACCGCATTGCTGCTCGGAAGCTTAGCGTCAATGAGTCTATGGTGAGGCAAGAGGTTTAATACCAGGTTAGGAAAGGATCTATTTAGGTACATACATGTACATTTACAATTCAAAATCGTTCTGTTCCTGTAGTAAATATCTGATCTAAAAACATACGTATATGTGGCTTGCAAAACTTTTTTTAAATAGAGCGGATGCGGCTTGTATGCAGGTGCGCTTTATAGTCCAGAATTTACGGTAATGAGAAATGTTTTGTATAATTTGAAATGAAAGGCACATTGCATCTTTGGTAATTGTTCATGATTCTATTGGTAAAATTCTTCCTGTAAAATGGTCCCAAATGGTTGACTCTCATCCTGAGAGGTAAATGCTAAGCCCCGCCCACTTTCTTGCAGTCCAATCAGATGTTAGGATTTGATTCAAATCCCCCTTCTAACTGTCAAAAATACCGTAAATTACCCAATAATAGCAGAGTTTAAATTAGTTATTGTGTCCCCTTCCAACACAGGATGCATGTCTATATTTTGATAAATAACTGCCGGTTCCAATAAAATTTAATAAAAAAAAAAATAAAAACGCTGATGGGGTCCTTAATGCATCACTGTCAAATGAGATTATAAAACATCTTCTTTAAGGAAATGTTGCTTAATTGTAGAAAAAATAAAATGCACAACATAAAATTTAAATTTTCTGACATAAAATATGCAGAGAAAACTCAAGAGAAGCAGCTGCGAGACGTTTAACAACAGTACTGTAATCTAAATCTTTAAAAAATGTAAGTAGTCACATGGTTTAATAAAAAAATTTGCGTAAATTACCATATTGTTCCAGTGTTGCTGAGCAAGATTTTAATCATGAAGGATTCATGTCAGATAAACACTTGATTTGTTAAGTGAATATTTGGTCATTTACGGTAATCTGTTTTTACTGGGATATTCATCAGAAAATACGCCCCAGCTTCTATTTCCTGGGGCCTTTAGGGCGTTTAACCTGTGTCAAAGTCGAGTGCGAGATGAGAGGAACAGGAACAGAAAACAGGGGGACTGAGCCATCATCATCATCATCATCATCATCATTACCTCATGCCTCCCACAAGGCTGCAGGAGCAGCAACTGGAGCAGAAGAGAAGGCGGCCTGAAGTAGATCGGTGACTAAGAGAGCAGCCGAGAGACAACAAATGATGAGAAATCGACAAATTAGGACGAACACGAGCTGGTTTAGAGACGAGTTGGATTGGAGGATCCTGCGTTTTATTTCTGTTCGGGGGCATCAAGAAGGAGCAGGACACTGAAACCCTCCGATTAGAATAGAGATTATGAACCACAGCCAAGACCCTGTAAGGCAGTTTGAGGGTTTTCCAACAGATAAAACCTACAATTCTTTATATTTTAAGTGAGATTTAGCATCTCTTTTGGATTTCTGGCACCATCCTGTCCTCATGCTTGGAAACCTTAATTTTAACTTAAGAGCGTGACCTGATTCTAATCCTAAACATATAAATCATTCGCTGCATGTGTCCAATCAGAACACGTAAAACTTGAGCGGATAGGCAGAAATATTCATGTTTAAAACTCTGTGTGTGTGTGTGTGTGTGCGTGTGTGTGTGTGTGTGTGTGTGTTCCTCAGACAAAGCACTGGGGGACTATCGAAGCCTGCATCGCCTCCAGCTACAAGAAGAAGAAGGAAGGGACAGAACCAGAAGAAGAAGAAGAAGAAGAAGAAGCTGCAGAAAAACAGAATCGACAAAAAGATGCTGAACCAGAATAATAAATCCAACATTTTGATTTAATTATATTCCGTGCATCTTCCTCCAATGACAAATCCGGATCTTACTCTACGCTGAATCTCCTTTATTCTGACGGCTTCATGCTAATTCTGTCCTGAAGTGATTCTTTTGAAATATTTAATAATGCCGTAGCAGAATGGTTCAAAAGGAGGAAGAATCTACATTTTTTTTTTCAAATTTCATTTTAATTATTTATATATATGGTCATAAAAAAAGAATAAAGTGAGGCTATTTTGAATAGCATTTTACATCTATATTGTATTTTAACCAACAACATACAGTATATTGTATAAGTAATAATAATATAGTCTGTTCTATTCAACTTTCAGTAAAAACTAACTTTGAAACCTAATAAATAAATACTTGCATATTCAAATTATCACATGAGCCATAGAATAAACTTCCCATTCCTTTAGGTTTTTATCCCCTACATCTTCACAGCACTCCATATGAACTTTTCTGTTTATCGTGATGTGTTTATATAACGTCACCCTGGGTCTCCAGAACAGCTTCAGTGCTCAACACTCACATAAATTACACATGTACGCCGCATAATAACAGATGGGGCCCTGAGGGGTGTCTTCCAGGCAGAAGGATATCAGGGAGCCCCCCGGAGACAAAGAGGGAGGAAGAGGACACGGAGGCCCGGGAATTCTTTCATGCACAAACACGGCGTAATGTTCAATGTTCCTGCAGATTTTCACGTTTAAAATCCGAAATAATGCAACAATGCATATTGCAATGTGCGTTTAATGACATAAAAAGCTGTCCAGGCCCAAAGAAAACATGAATCAGTGTCTCTATGTTGAAGAACTCATCGACGCCGTAAATCTAGATACAGTGAATCATGGTAATGGACGATGAGATCTGGAGGCGCCGCGTGCCGAGAATCTCGATCCTGTACCGTCTCTTTAAGGCTCCGAACACGTCGTTGTCGTGCATGATGAAATTCAGCACAATTCATTTAACTTTGAGTAACTATTGATCAATGCATCTCCTTAAATGTTGCACAGTTGCACCGTTCCAATTCTGCAAATTTGGTTCAATCGTAGCCAGTGTAGAAGCATTTATTATGCTTCAGGTGTTTCTATGTGCAAATAACACAATATTTATGGTCTTGATGTTGTTTTGCATGAAATGCAGCAGCTTGAAAACCAATGAGGACCAACTAGGAAAGTTTGATGGACAGCAGTGTGAACAAAAGCAAATTGACCATTATGAGACTATTAAAATCTAAATAGCCAATAGGCAGGGCTTTAGAACGTCATGTGACACGGAACTATGCTACTTACAAATCAGGCGTACCATTTTCATGAATAAGACTGAAAAAGGGGGCGTGTCTTAAGAGAGAATAAAAAATAAGGGATTTTGATTCTCGAACGTGAGAAGGTAATGACTGTTCCAGGCATTAGTCAGGCCCTCATTACCTTAAACTTGGTTAGAGCTTGTGAAAAACTCTGTTCATAAAGCATGTGAATATAAATTAATGCTTTTAAGCAGCTCAATCAACAAGGAAATATGCTGAATTATCTGCAATGCAAAGTTCAATAATTATAAAGATAAGAGTTAAAAGGTCAATTATAAATGCTATAAATCACTGAGGATCATTCCAGAACATGAAGAATATATTCTGTAAGATTATAAAGGAGCCAATTAAATAATCCCACAAACATCTCCAATCTAAATAAATCTCTAAATAGTGGTTAGTTGCAGCTACTACTGATATTATATTAAACTATTTTATTATTGTATTGATGATGTGGATATTGATGATATATATTGATGCTGTAACAGGAACATTGGGTTTTACTGCAGATAAAATACTTTATTTAGTGTTGGAGCTCAGGTTTAACATGAGATTTATAATAAAACTCAATGCTGCTGCTGTATTAGTTTTATTTTAATAGGTTAACTATGTTTAAGCATAAGAGCGGTATCATCTGCAAAAAAAATCGTTCAATGTGATTTATTTATAGATTTCAACAGATTAATTATTATTTCAAACCACTTTTACTTTTTTAATATTAAATATCTTATATGCTTTTTTACATATAGACTTTTAATATTATCATTCATGGTATGTTTATGTTTTATTTGATGCTGTTTTCTCTATTTATCTGATCAGTACTTTATTGATTAAGATCATCCCAACTAAACTATTTTATTATTGTATTGATGATGTGGATATTGATGATATATATTGATGCTGTAACAGGAACATTGGGTTTTACTGCAGATAAAATACTTTATTTAGTGTTGGAGCTCAGGTTTAACATGAGATTTATAATAAAACTCAAATATTGTATAGCTGTATTCGTTTTTTTATTTTGATTTCAACAGGTTAAATCTATAATAGTATAATATTCTGTCGGTGTAAATTACTATGGTATTTCTCTCATTGCATTTCTTATACTACTATTTAATACTTTATTTAGTGTTGGAGTCGAGGTTTTCTAATGTGATTTATGACTGAAACTCAATGCTGTATCAGAAAGTGAGGATTTTAACAGGTTAACCAGATGATGAATGTGAGAGTAACGATTTAAATGGAGGTTTTGAGGTGCTATAAAACATCTTTAAGAGACAACACAGGCGATTGTGTCGCTGTAATTGTGTTTAATTCTATGAAAGTTTAAGGCAAACAAGCGTAGTTCGTCTGACACCGTTAGAGTCGGCGCATTGTGGCGTTGATGAAGCCTAATTTGAAACTTCTCTCCTCCACCTTCTTCCTTTCAGCCGGATTCTTTCTCTCATTCTCCCGCCCCTCTTTTTCTTTTGTGCCCCCCCCCCCTTTTTTTTTTATTTCCTCTCTCCCCCCCTACACACCCTCCCTACTTCTGACCCAACTAAAATAAAGAAAAAAAATGCACGGTGCCTCACAATGAAGTGAGTTCCATTCACATGTTAATGCTCTTTACTTTCGGCTCGGTGCGCAGCACAAGGCGAGGAAACAGGCCCCGGTCACAAAAAAACAAGATCACACACACACACACACACCGGGTGGAGGCTACAGTTACAGTGGACACAAACACACCGACACCGGGTCCCTTTGAGTCTCCGTGATGAACCAGGGAAACCCAGCGGAGAGGAAAATGTGAGGTAGAGAATGTGGTCTAAGGAACTGAGGAGGACGAGGGGGAAAGTGGTGGATTTTCATCATTCAGGACTATTTTCATTGTGTCTGAAGAGAAAAAAAATACCTATTACACTCTGACAAACATTGTGTGTGTGTGTGTGTGTGAGAGTGTGTATTGATTGCAAAGATTTCAAAAGGGCAGAGGGGAAGAAAACAAACCACAGGATGAAAATACATGTGAATATTGATATTGATATATTGCAATAGAAATATACAAGCAAACTAGCTTCTCAGCTCTGTGTGTGTGTGTGTGTGTGTGTGTGTGTGTGTGTGTGTGTCTAACCTGCATCGATAAAAGTCCATTAAAACATGGCACAGAACCAGGCTTCATACTTCACATATTAAAGGCTCCTTGTGTGTTAAAGTGCATTTATTAGTGAAAATGGTAAACTTATCAGATCCTGTTATTAATTGCATTACAAATTTCACATTTTACAACATCTGTGAGAGCATGTGATGAGTTTATGATGTGTTATCAGGTGTAAAAAAAAACGAAATAATCTCCTGATGATGCTGCCACATCATGTAAAATCACATTAATCTTGAGTTGAATGGATCAGACTTATGTAAAGATTTTATGTCCTAGGAAAATAAATATATTACTTAGGATATTTTAAGTTTTGCCCAAATCAGGATAAGAAATGACAATTTCACTCAAAGCTTAGTAATAGTAATGCATAGTAATTTAGTCTAAATTCCACAAATTATACTTTAATAATATTTTGATAAAGTGTTGTGCATATCAATAAATTCAGTAAATCTGCAGCCAAATCTGCAGAAATAAAGGAAGTTCCAGGATTGAACATGTGTCATCACTTCATTGTAAATTCTCCACATCTCAGGGTTGTAAAAGTCAAAACTGGATGTTGATGAGTTACGTTCAATAAAAAACAGGAAACAAAGAAGAACCTGGGAAAGTGATGAAAAAGTTTAATTTAACTTTAGAGTTGAATAAAGTCACACTAGAATGTTCAGGAATTGTCCTACAGTCACTTTATTCTTCAGTGTTACACATTAATAAATGACTTGAGCCATTATTTTAATATGGTGATGATCTTTTAAGAGACTTTTCCACCATGAATCAATGCAGAAATCGGTGAAACACGAACATTCACCAGAATGCGAGTAATGAACTGGTTGAGGATCTCCAGACCCCTCCTTCACCCCCCGGGGGGGGGGGCTAACCCAGCTCCCCCCCTTAATGTTGAAGCAAACCCTGCAGAATAAAACATGATGACTACTCTCATGGAATCTCCATCCATTCCCTCGTGGGATTCAGATTCCCTCCTTCAAAGCAGCGCGGAGCTTACGTTATTTGTAATTTCATCTCACAGATTTCAGCCTTTTACTCTGTTCGCTGCACCACAGCTGTATTACATTACTCCCGTTGCAATGCATCCAGATGCAGCGTCTCCGCACGATGCTGCTGGTATTATTTAACTGGCATCAGCAGCAGCGGGTTAATATGTTTAATAGCTCCACGTTGAGCTAATCTCTCCCTCTGGGACCATTACGTGTCTGCAGCCTCTCTTTGTTTCTGCGATGCTGAGTTACGGCTGATGTCAGCCGACCATATGGTGGCAGGAGGATCAAGCCCCCCCACCACCCCCACCCCCCATCAACAACCCCCTTTGGGAGACTTTGACAGATCATTACTGCGGTTCCTGTGATATTCAGACATTGACCAGACTGACGGGACCTGTTTGAATTAGGATGCATTGGCGGCACAATCGTTGGGGTCTTCTACATGACTGGTTTCAGTATGTGCTTTGATAACAAATTCCATGTTTCCTCACCCTATTAAAATAATGGTCTATGGTTGAGTTTTTGATGAGGCCGCCACATCTGATGAAATCACCTCAATCTGACTCTTTATGCCCTTTTTATCCTTTAGGAAAAAATACTTTGATGTGGGCAATTTAACAAACTTCCATGATGGAAGCTGCTTCAAGAATCAGGAATCCGTGGTGCAGAAGAAGCTTTTAACATGATTCTTTAATTGGTTTCTACTGCTAAGTGATAAAGGCTTTATGCTATAATGTCTTATAGTAATTCAGTCTAAATTTCACAAGTTATACTTTAATAATAAAGTGCTCTGCATATCAATAAAATCAATAAATCTGCAGCCAAATATAAAGAAATAAAGGAAGTTCCAGGATCTTCATCCATTGAACATTGAAAATTGTCCTAAAATCACTTTATTCATTAATGTTAATTAGTGACATAACAATGTTCTATGTATGTCCACATTCATCCACTGTTTGATTGAAATGAATCAATCAAACAGTGTTGTTCTTGACAGCATCATGTTATTGAATCTGCTCTCATGCTATTCTGTCTACATTCATTGCTAATGTGTATTTATGTGCAAAGCTGCACACATTAAATTTCAAGGTAGCCGATTTAGCATTTAACCTATTCTGGATTTAACTTTTTTTTTTTTATTTAATTCAATTTTCTTGATAACTCAACAAACTCTCCGCTCATGCAAAACCAGAAATTCCACCGCTAACACACCTGTGATCCGAATCGTTATCTTAAAATACACAGACCTGAGTACGACCAGTCGATATCCTCCAGTTTCCTCAGGCCCGACGCCACAACTGCAGAAGAGAAGGAAAGATTGTTAGCGTTGTTTTGCATTTTCCAAAAAAAAAAAAACAGTAGATTATTTGATTGCTAATTATCTAATTATGGTGTGAGAATGTGTTTCCCTGCATCTCGTTATGTTAATATGACAGCAGCTTTACTGCTGTAGGTGGAACGTTAAGTTCTGTTCTCTGATTTTCATCCTGCAGAAATTCACCTTTTTTATTTATATATATATCAGAACCGTCACCAAAAGCGTTCAACACGAAGGCTTGTACGTTTCCCTCAGGCAAGAAAAATACAGAGTTCAGACAAGGGAAAAAAATAGAAATAAAAATACCCATCCTAGGGTTAGTAATGCCCCTAAAGACTGGATGAAACCTGTCAGAAAACTGAAGAGAGATGGAGACGTGTAGTCAGGACCAAGACCAGGACCAAGACACTACCAAGACCAGGACCAAGACAATACCAAGACCAGGACCAAGACACTACCAAGACCAGGACCAAGACACTACCAAGACCAGGACCAAGACACTACCAAGACCAGGACCAAGACACTACCAAAACCAGAGAGTAGCAAGACCAAGACCAGGACCAAGACACTAACAAGACCATGGAGTATCCAGACCAGGACCAAGACCAAGACACTACCAAGACCAGACAGTATCAAGACCAAGACCAAGACCAAGACACTACCAAGACCAGACAGTATCAAGACCAGGACCAAGACACTACCAAGACCAGACAGTATCAAGACCAAGACCAAGACCAAGACACTACCAAGACCAGACAGTATCAAGACCAGGACCAAGACACTAACAAGACCATGGAGTATCAAGACCAGGACCAAGACACTACCAAGTCCAGACAGTATCAAGACCAGGACCAAGACACTAACAAGACCATGGAGTATCAAGACCAGGACCAAGACACTAACAAGACCATGGAGTATCAAGACCAGGACCAAGACACTACCAAGTCCAGACAGTATCAAGACCAGGACCAAGACACTAACAAGACCATGAAGTATCAAGACCAAGACATAGACCAAACCAAAACCAGGACCAAGACCAAGAACCAAAAATTGAAACGATTAATCAATATTATATAAGAATAAAGAAACTAGAAAATGTTGAAATTTCAGAAGCTGTAACCAGACATGTTTGGATATTTTTTTCTTAAAATTGATTATCAACCATCAGAATAGTTGTGGATTAATGGAATAGTTACTAATCGATTAATCGACAAATTCACTTTACACCTCAACAGACGCCATCTTAATGGCCTATGGCCTAGAATCTACATTGTAAAAATAACGGTAGCATACATTATATACACAGAGGTATATTTCCAGAGTATAAACACTTATTGTGACACTTTCACTGTGCAAAGAAGTGCACTGAGAGCAGTGTGTGTGTGTGTGTGTGTGTGTGTGTGTGTGTGTGTGTGTGTGTGTGTGTGATTGGGGATAAACCTCAGCACATAATCGACTAATCCAACACGCGACCGTATCGTAAGGCCCCGAGGAGCAAAAACCCAGGAAAACGGTCACGGCTGAACCGGTCCACAACGGTTTTGCGTGCACACGCACAACTATTGTCGCTGGCTATCACACACACAAGGTGCAGGAGTACTGCATCGCTCTGATATTACCCACCATGCCCCTCTCTCTCTCGGTCTATCGCACACACACAGATATCCATTTCATGGTGGTAATTTTCACCCAGGGGCAGTAGAGGATGTATAAAATCATGGCTGGAGGATTCAGTGTGTGTGTGTGTGTGTGTGTGTGTGTGTGTGTGTGTGTGTGTGTGTGTGTGTGTGTGTGTCACTCGGCTGATTCTCATAATAGCAGTGTGTTCTCCTCATTCATCCCTGCTCAACTCATCTTCAACTTTCACCTAGAGCTGCAACGATTAATCAATTAACCGATAAGTTGCAGACTATTACGCCAATTCTGATAGTCGTTTGAGTCATTCTTAAGCAGAAAAACCCCAAATTCTCTGGTTCCAGCTTCTCAAATCTGATTATTTCTGGTTTCTTTAGTCTTCTATAATAGTAAACTGCTGATCTTTTGGTTGTGGACTGTGTGTCTGGACAAAAAAGACTTTTTTACAGCATTAGAAAGGATGTTGAGTGTGATCCACACAGGGTGGTCAATGCATTTTCACACATTTCACACTGTGAACACACTTATGTGCTTAAAATATCAAATATGGTTCAGAGCTGCAAGCATTAGTCGATTAATTGATTAATTACCAACTAGTCCGTTAATCTGCAACCATTTTGATAGTCAATTTGAGTCACTTAATGGATTAATCGTTTCAAAAGTTGATCATTTGTGGTTAATTTAACTCATTTTAATCAGGATTAGTACCATATTGGGCCCTTTAAGTGGCTGTAAGTGTTGAGTCTTTACAGCTATAATCATAGAATGCTATATTATATTCAGAAGTATTAACAATGATAATATAAAGAACATAAAATGCAGCTAAATGGCATATTTATAATAGCTGTTAGGTCAGAACTGACGCAGAGAGGCACTTGAGTAACAAACATAATCTGATGAAGTCTGTTACTGAGCCTCTTCACCTTTACATATTTGCATGCATCAGGAAAACTCAACAAGTGAACAGGTGGTTTCCATGACACATACTAACATGAAAAGAATAAGGTGAAACACAACAATAGACTTTTTTTTTTAATATATTGTGTGCAGAGAAACAACAAACACAACCTCCCTCCCAGAAGATGAAAGGCCTGTGCTGAGTCAGATTTGGGTCAACAACCACCATCATATCCGCCGCATTAGGCCTGTCCGTGTGAATGCAGCATAATCCTATTTCCTGGGATAAAACACAGGCCAGCGTCCACGTACTGGACATAACAGCATGCATTTAAAACGCACCAAAACCGGTCCTGAGCCGCCTGCTAATGTGGTTTTAAGCGTGTGTGGATGAGCCTGTGAAGCCTTTCTGTGTCATCAGATCCTCCACATCGATGAATAAACAAACTCTGATGCAGATGTGGCCACGGGGGGGGTGGTTTAAGTCGTACTTTAACTCGCTTTCACTTGTTTCCCTCATTAAGAGGCTGGTGCCTAACGTAAAAGAGCTCATGCTGCTGAATAGACGGATGAAGAGCTAGAAACAGACCACCTATGGATCCTTTTTCTAAAACCTGTGCAGTGACTCATTCCCGGAGCCTGAAGTAAAATGCCATTTAAAAGGAAGCTTTTCTTTACCATGCACCTTTAGATTAATCCAGAACACGGTGGAGGTTCATTCATGGCCATGGAAACAGGTCAATGGCGCTTTCTTTAAAGAGAAATACACTTAGAAAATAAAAGATGAATGGGACTTTGTAAGTCGTGAGTTCCCCTGAGAAATTGATAGATGAAGCCTTAGTCACAGGACCAGACGGCTTTATTGTACCATACAGTAATGGCAGGAATGACAAATAACAGAACAACACACTTTAAAAGGAAATTATTATTCACGTGGAGCTCTGACCGGCTCCAATAACATTAAGATGTTCCAGTTCCTACGTTATCGATGTTATGAGGAGCTGAAAGTTAATAATTCAAGAGTCAGAGGTCAGACAGACCTGACATTAATCATGTGACAGCAGGAAAGAAAAAGGGGTCGGGTTCTCACAGTATGATTAGAATGCACCGAGGACTGTGATGGTTGGGCAATGCATTGTGGGTATTATATCCTTCAGCTGTCTCTCTATATAATGCATGTAATATCAACTTTCAACTTTTAAAGACCCTGCACGTGAGGCGTTTAGGGAACATTTTAAATTATAGCGTCTCTCCGAAGATCATGGATGTGAGACGTTGAGGAAACGTTAGAAAATGCGGCTTTAAGGAACATTAGAAATTGTAGCTTCTTCAAAGATAATGCATTTGAAGAATTTAGGTAACATTCGAATTCATAGCTTCTCCATAAATTCTGCATGTGAGGCATTTAGGGAACATTAGAAAATTGTAGCTTCTACCATTAGACTACACATGGTGCATTTAGGGAACATTTGAAATTGTAGGTTCTTCATAGATTTTGCATGTGAGGCATTGAGGGAACATCAGAAATTGCAGCTTCCCAGAAGATCCTGGCCCATGAGGCATTTAGGGGAACATTTGAAATTGTAGCTTCTACCATTAGACTACACATGATGCATTTAGGGAACATTTGAAATTGTAGCTTCTACCATTAGACTACACATGATGCATTTAGGGAACAATAGAAAATGCAGCTTTTCCAAAGGTTCTACACATGAGGCATTTAGGGTACATTAGATATTGCAGCTTTTCCAAGGATCCTGCATATGAGGCATTTAGAGAATATTAGAAATTATAGCTCTTTCTAAAAATAGCATGTGTTATGTTTAGGGAACATTGGAAAATTGTATTGTAGCGTTTCTTTTCACTAATTATTATACCATAAAAGGTCAGATGTCTAAATGGATTTTCTTTAACTTTACATTACATCACTACAAGATTTCTGCAGCAGGATTTTTGCACAAAGTTACTAACATAGTACAACAAGAGTTAAATAGAAACACACACACACACACACACACACGCAGTAGCTGTCAGTCACCCTAACCCTAGGATGAGGAAGGATGATTGCGATGAGACGATGCTCCACAGCTGCAGAACCAGGAGGAACAGGACACCAGTGCGTGGTGGATGGTGATGGAAGCTCCCTGCTGCAGGCCGGCCATGCATGAAGCTCACAGCTGAATATCCGTGTCATTCCGCACGTCTGCACCCTACAGTAGCTTCACCCGATTTCCTCGGAGGCTTCAGGGAACCGGATGTCAAAGGCTCAGTTGAAACGCTTGGTGTTCATACGGTTAAAATCAACGCCTACATTCATTTTTTTTCCCAGCGACACAGCAACACACTAAAGGTTTTCTATTAATGCAACAAAAAATTATGCCTCCACACATGTCTGATCCGTGCCCCGAGTCCACGGCTGCTGGCGTGTGACGGAATAATGAAGCCAAACGAGGACGTGTTTCAGACAGACACCTGATACTCCCGACTAGGAGATTCACTCGGACTGAGATGTCAGTCACGGAGGCTAATTCACTGTTTTATGGCCTGAAAAAAAACACAGACCCGGGTACCTTTAGGCTCTCAATTGTCGATCGGGGGAAATGTTAAAATCCTTTCATGGGAAAAAAACGTGTTTAATCGCCTCTGACACGTGTGTTCAGTAGTTTCTGCAGCGGGTCCATGACATACAGAATTTAATTTTATGAGAATTTTAACTAAACTAGAACTGGAATCATGTAACGATTCCCTAAAGGAACATGCAGCATTCTGTCAAATAAAACATTAATTCACTACATTTCAATTCATATATAGTGTATGTCACATGCTTGGTGCCAGTTTTTCAGTATTAGAAAAAAATAATGTGTTATATTAGAAGTTGTGATCCAACTTTAGAAAGAAAAGCACCTGATTGGCTAATTCAATGGTTGTGAAAAAGCAGGTGGGCGGTGACTGCATTGTTATGACATCACAAGTTCACAGTCAAGCCTGACTGCTCATTTTAACAGGTGATTAATCTGTTTATTACTAAAACGATTAATTAATTAGTTGTTTGGTTCATGAAATGGTGTCAAATTTCAATCAGAGCTGAAAATTTAATTAATCCAACTAATTGATTAATTGACTAATTGTTGCAGCGCTATATTGAGCATTTTAAAACAGGGCACAGTATTTATGAATTATAACACCTAGACCATAATAATAATATAATATTATTTTGTGACAATATGAGACCTTTAAGTCAAATGTTCTTCCATCAATCCATCATGTTCGGCTCAGTCTCAGGTTTTCGGTTTTATGACTAAGTTGGAAATTAAAGTTTTAGTGCTCGGCTTTGGCCCCTGACCTTTGAACTTTCTCCTTCTTCTTCGGTTACCAGTTCCTCGTGTTTCACACAAAAATCCCTTTTAACGACTCCATGAGGCAATGGTGTTTATGAACCTCTCAGCATGTATTTGATCACCGTTTTCAGTACAGTCACTTTATTGTTGCTCGTTTTTCTTTTTTATTTAGTATTTTAAGGGGATTTGCAGGGTTATGAATGTTAATAATGTGAATAAGCGAGCTGAACACTAATGAACACTAATGAGTTGTATTACAGGACGACTGGGGCTGCGTTCACAACACCACAAGGCAAGTGTTAACAGTAGATGTGAGTTCTATGTCGCTGTATTAAATGAAGGCCTATGTTCCTCCAGGGACAGAAAGCCTGTGTGTGTGTGTGTGTGTGTGTGTGTTCTCACTCCACAACAATGAAAGTGTCTGTAAAGTTGCGTGACTTTATCCAACTATGAATGGTGTAGTATCAACGGCTGATAAACAACAGACAGTGTAATGGAAAAAAATGACAGCGTTTATATCATTATTCTATGATGCTTGGTTATTTAAGTGTGAAGTTTCATATCGTTCATACAGTGGAAAACAAATAATATGAGTGGACATCCTATAATATTGATAATAATATTAGTACTATACTACATAAGGTGGTACAAGTTGGAGGAAAGACTGGATCAGTGGATCACAGAATGAATAAGTGGATCACAGACTGGATCAGTGGATCACAGAGCAAAGACTGGATCAGTGGATCACCGAGCAAAGACTGGATCAATGGATCATTGAGCAGAGACTGGATCAGTGGATCACAGAGCAAAGACTGGATCAATGAATCACAGAGCAAAGACTGGATCAGTGGATCACAGAGCAAAGACTGGATCAATGGATCATTGACAAAGACTGGATCAGTGGATCACAGAGCAAAGACTGGATCAATGGATCATTGACAAAGACTGGATCAGTGGATCACAGAGCAAAGACTGGATCAGTGGATCACAGAGCAAAGACTGGATTAGTGGATCACAGAGCAAAGACTGGATCAGTGGATTACCAAGCAAAGACTGGATCAGTGGATCACCGAGCAAAGACTGGATCAATGGATCACAGAGCAAAGACTGGATCAGTGGATCACAGAGCAGAGACTGGATCAATGAATCACAGAGAAAAGAATGGATCAGGGGATCACCGAGCAAAGACTGGATCAGTGCATCACCGATCTTTTGCAGTTGTGTGTGTTTGTAAATCATTGCTTTTGCTTCGTTTCTTATGCATTTGTGTGTTTTTTGCTTTGCATCTTTTACTGTGTTTTTGGCATTCTGCTGTATTTTCTCCATTAGTTTAGTGACAAAAAAGGTGAAGGTGAGCTAATGCTCGGTCAACAGAAAAACTTCTCAGAGATGTTAATGGTTCACCGTCTGATCTGAAGACTTTTGTCACCATACGAGGAGAATTCCTGCAGCAGAAAGTAGAAATGAAACTCACCACCGTTTAACTTTTTGCTAAGTGAAAGGAATGGAGACGCTATAACTGATCAGGATGAAGACATCCGTGTCATATGACATGCTTCACCTGTTAGCCCTAAATGTCTCTCTCACACACACACACACACACACACACACACACACACACACAAACACACACACACATACCTCCAGAGGCCAGACTATAACTTATATAGTGTTCAGCTGCGTCTTAGTGTCAGCTGCTTAAATAAATTTGCTCATCTGCTCGTTATTTTTCCCATCTTAGAAACTAAGGACAGGAAGTTAAAGAGACGACTCACACTCACTCACACTCACACTCACTCACACACACACACACACACACACACACACACACACACAAAGCAGCGAAAAGAGAGAAGAAAAGACATTTAATGTCGGGGGCCATGTAATTACCCATTTGATTAAATACTAGGCATCTAATTACCTGTGGAGGGGGGGTCAATTATCTGGCAGCGTTGGAGTATTCCCTTAATTCTGAATGACATTTTCCTCTCATCACCCTGTTATATATAAGATGATTGCCATCTTCCATATTTTAAATGTCCTCTTAAGGTGGATTTTTAGCCATTTGTTATTCAGTTTATGTTTTCTCTTGTATGTAAATTTTATGGATTAAAATGTGTGTATACAACTAGACCAATGTTAAATAGCTTAAATATTAGATTAATGTACCAAAATTGAAATGGTAAACATTACATGGCTGCTTCTCAATGTCAATGACAGATGAGGGTTTCATGTCGTCAGATCTTTAATAATCAAGCAAATGTTAGAGTTAGGTTGGGTAGAGTGTCAATCACCATCAGAGAAACAGATTTTCTACATGAAACCGCTTCATTCAATGTTTTAGTGGCTTTAATCACCAGGCGTGTTTGTGTAGGAAGCTTTGTGCATTGTGAAACATACTGATATATATATATATATATATATATATATATATATATATATATATATATATATATATATATATATATATATATATATATATATATATATATATATATAAAACCAGATATTCTGAGGGCCACAGTGTCACCACTGCGGGACAGTGGAGACGTTTTTTTCCAATCATCCTGTGTCAGGATGAATGAACGAAAGCCTCACAGCGACGTCCAGGTTACGAGTTAATGAGATTAGGCTCCATATTAAACGGAGGATATCGTATCTGAGGCGCTAAACAAATGCACATTGTTCCGCTGGGACGTTTAAGCTGCAATATAAAACCTCAGCGGACAGGCCTCTTACTGGAATACGTGTGTGTGTGTGTGTGTGTGTTTAACAGAGTGTGCCGATGTCTTGCACTCCAGTTGTTCTAGTGGGGACAAGGGGGCGCATGTGCATGTGTGTGTGTGTCGGAGTGGGTGTGTGTGTGCATGTGTTGAGGTGACCGTGAGAATTTGGGGCCCCGTGTTGGAGGTGGTAATACATCCCAACAGCTGGGGGGTTAAAACACCCACTCACATGCACGCACGCACACACACACACACACATGCACACACACACAACCGGACAGGGGGTTTCACAAATTCCTCTGCAGCCCTTTTGGCTCCACAACAAACCAAACCAATGAAAACCAAACTGGACCGATATTTAAAACTCAGCTTTAACAAACACACACACGCACACACACACACACACACACGCACACACACTGTAAAGGGTGTTTTGTTACTCAAACATCATTTAAAAGTCCCCCAGAGATCTACAGGTGTTTTTTCCTTAACTAGATGCTATCACATTAGCAGTTTAGTATGAATTGTTCATTGTAATATGCTGCAGAAAAAGCAAGAACAACAACGTTTGCTCCGTTGAGACGCTGGAGACAAACAAATGAATAAGAGGCAGTGATTAAATGAATAATAGCCACACTGACAGCGTGAGTCATCGTGGGGCGAGCGGAGGCTGCTCGGGGATAAAAATGCTCTTTTTTTTTTTTTGCTTCCATTTCACTGCCCAACGTGCTGCTTTTTTTATTTTTCAATTTCGTTCATGCCGGGAATAATAAAAAAAAAAAAAAAAAAAAAAGGAAGCTGTGCTGGTGCTGTGCAAACACATAAAAAAAACAGCAGTATAGGACACGTTAAAGTTAAATATGACAGAAAAGCATAAGAGAGAAGCTGTGATACAGATAATAATACTTAATTTTACTAATCTTGCTTGTTTTATGCCACCTGGATCTATGCAAAGGGGCTGCCTTTAATGGCTATTGTTGATTAATGATTCTATTTAACTCACAAAAATACATATATGTGTGTGTGTCATGCATGCAGTCATATGCCCACACACCTTACATGATGCTATAAATATTAAAGTAGACATGACACATGACCAGGATGCAGCATATACGACTGACATTGACATAGAAAGAAGCAATTAGAGCATCTGGCTGAATAGTATAAACTGAATAAATTATCTTCTTTTCCAAGATTTTAAAATAAAGTTATAAGACTTAAACACATCAAAATTAACCATAAGAAGCCAGATCCATTTCTCCATTATTTATGAACAAAAACTATGGTCAATTAAGGCGTCGTGTGTGTGACTGGTTGAGTAATTCCTGACCGTGTTTTGCATAATAACAGGCTGGTGGTTCAATGCTTTTAAGCCAGAATAAGTGCTCCCCCCCTCAGTGGCACACCTGAATACTTCATGTATTTATTTATGGAGCTGATTACCCCAGGCTCAGATTAAACCCAGGTGTTAAATTGGGGAAAATGAGCATGTTACCTGCACGTTTCACCCCGGAGTGAAGCTATTTCTGATGAGCTGTGAGTGGTGGAGCGAGTTCCTGCAGAGAACTGACCTCGAGTCTGAGCTCCCAGCTACAAAAACCTTAAACCAGGCAGTCAGGACACATACACATCAAGACGCTATGAATTAACGACGTATGCCCACACATGCATCACACAGCGATGTTCATGTGTGTTTGATATAACAGGTGAGACTCTGTTAGAGGTAGAGTTACTATGACTCCATGTAGAACAACTAGAGGACATAACACACTAATCCAAATTCATTTTCCCAGAAGAAGACTGAATGCACCACTGAGAGCACCTTTTTTTTACACAGAGATGAACATTTTTCTACTCTTGGCAACCAGAAATGCTCTGGTCCATTTACTGCGACATCTCTACATCTCATTTCTCTACACTGAAAGTCCAGTTCTCAAATATTATTATAATGTAGTGCAACATAGCCAGTAACTCCGTCCTCATTCATGTTCTGAGACCAAAAAAATCAATCCCCTCAAAAATAAAAAAATGTAAAAAAAAACACACACACACACACACACACAGGGCAACAGACGACAGGGAGACGTTGCCATGGAAACGCTACACCGTCTCATCCGGCCTGGTCGCCGTGGTTGCAGACGGTTGCGAGTAGCGCGCAACTTTTACTTTGCGATGCGACATGACATTTAGGACATTTTAGCACATGGACCAGAAGGAAGCAGGCCAGTGTGTGTGTGTGTGTGTGTGTGTGTGTGTGTATCTAATGCACAAATGCACAATTGAACTGCTCAGGCAGTGAGTTGTGGTTCATCCACTGAGCATGTATGATTATGTGTGTGTGTGTGTGTGTGTGTGTGTGTGTGTGTGTGTGTGTGTGTGTGTGTGTGCCTCACTAATCTGCTGCCTAGTTAGAGCAGTGAGATGCACCATTTCCATCTGCTTGGCACAAATTGAGAAAACACTGCACTCTGCATACTGTGCGTGTGTGTGTGTGTGTGTGTGTAGGTGTGTGTGTGTGTGCATGAGCTCGACTGCAAAAATATTTTCCTCACAACCTTGTGTCTTAATAGAAAGTCTAAAAAAAAGAAATCACTATTCAACAACAGAAAAGCGTCTGAGGTCTAATTCAGTTTCAATCGATGGCAGCAGATTAAAAACTGAATCAACAACGTTTGTGCTGTGATAAAGTCTCTGATAAATGATGTTGCTGCAGGATGTTCTGTCTGCTTTGTTTAATATTTCTGAGTATTTACGAAACAATAAAAAAAAACTCCTCTCCATCACTGAACGGATTCAACAAGTGTAAATCAACAAGTGTCTCTGCGCGTCTGTGGATCATTGTCTGACGGATCAGAGAATCCGGTCGGTTCTTGTCCTCCATCAGCATTCAGCCTGAGTCGGCGGGGTTTCCATGACAACGGTTCACAGCGTCATGACAACGGAAGAGCCCCCCGATGGCGTGCGGAACACCCTGACTTCCTGTCGGCTTCCTGCTCAGGCTCTGCCTATCGCCATGGTTACGAAACCATCCCCTCTCCTCTCTATGTTTCAGTGTGTGTGTGTGTGTGTGTGGAGAGGGGGGTCACGCCCCCAATTCCTCACTTGTGTCACACACACACACACACACACACGGGGGGGGGGGATAACAACATTTACACTTACTCATAGACAAATATAACCCCCTTACACAAATAGAAGCATGCAGACGTTTCACTTCCAGACTCACACACATTCCATAGTGACATTTTTAGAGTGTGTGTGTGTGTGTGTGTGTGTGTGTGTGTGAGAGCCTTGGGGGGTGGTCGGCTGGTGGGACTGGAGGTTAATCAGCCTTTAAGCTGCTGATTGGTCACAGACGCGAACGTTCCCACCGGGGGAATAAGAGCTGGTCCTGGTCTAACTTCCACTGAGCTTGTCCCTGAATTACACGCTCGGCACAGTTCAATTTTCATTAAATCTGATCAAACCGATGATGGTTTTGGTCCCGATACGACTTCATCGCCGCCTCAAACACCCTAAAACCGCGTCAGCACATACGTGACACAGTTTCTGATAGAAAGAGGAGTTTTACTTTCAGATAGTTTCTCTTCTTTTCAAATCTCAGCAATTGTCTGAACAATAAAAAAGGGGTTAATTTCGCTTTGTCTTTACTTTTCATTCATATTGTGTGTTTTTTTGTTCTCACGTTCCAACAAAGAAAAAAAAAAAGAGAACATGCTTTTTCATAAGTGACTTCTGTTTGACTGGCTCCCTCTGTGATTTTTATCCCTGTCAGATACGATTAAATCACAAGTAACTAACACAGAAATTGTATTTTCCTTTTGGTGCAAGCGAAGCCCGTGTAGCTTAAGTACGTGAGCATCATTCTGGATTCACCCCCCGTGTGTCCAGCAACACAAGGGAAAAAGCCCTTTTGATCAGATAACGTCATTAGGCTATTAAAACACTAACTAAGACTAATTGCTTCTTTCATTTTGCACCAATGTCATGACTCAGTACGAACAAAAATAGTATTTTTTTTTATCTAGAGTAACAGTAAATCTAATTTAGCCTCAATATTCACATTAACTTATGATGTTTTATGCATGTTCTATATACTATATATCAACGTTAAACTGCTCTAGAGCTGCAATAATTAATTAATTAGTTAGTTAAATCAACTTTTGATAACTTCCTCTATCACAACAGGCTAATGCATACATGATAACGCACCTTTTCGACCTTTTTACCCGTCACACAGCAGCAGTTTTAACTAGAGCTGCAACGATTAGTCGATTAATCGTTTAGTTGACAACTATTCTATCAATCAGCAACTACTTTAGATAATCGATTAATCGATTTGAGAGGGTTTTAGGGAGAAAATGTCAGATTTCTCTGACTCTGAAGCAGTTTTTTTGGTACATCACATAATAACATGTACTAAGACACACTTGACCTCTGATTTGAAGCTTTGCAGAAAAGTTTCAAGACAACCGCGCGATTCAACCAGTAGAAGCAACAATGGAGGTAACGATGCATCAACCAGGTCAGTGATTCTGCATTCAGGATTTCGCGCCGCGTGCAGAGGAAAGTTTGAGGATATTTGAGCACTTTCAGAAATTGAACCTGCATTTAAAACGTGCACTGCATGCTGCACCTTAAGTCGGTAACGATAGGGCAGAAAAGCCTCTATGTGACGTATAAGGAACAACAGTAAGTTTAGAATATCAGGTCAATTTAACGGATAGTATTCATGTGAGTAGAGTGCAGGACTCCTGCATATGATCAATTAGTACGACCCAAAGTTCAGTGAACACATCATCCTATAGTATAACAGCATAGTTAATCAGTGATAAATAGCAATGAATTCGAAGATATAACAGTAACTTCTGTATTAAATTCTCCAAAGTCTTATTGAGAGGAATTAATCTGTGAGATTAAGCTCATGTTCGTGTTCCTCTCCGGTGGTTCTGGGTCCTCGGTGCCAGCCTTTTTCTTTTTTTTTTAAACACAACAACGTCTTTTGTACGCGAGGACACAGACGCGTCCATTGTCAGCGGCTGTAACTTCAGACAGAGCTCCTCGACTGGAGAGACCGAGCAGAGAGCTTTGGCCTTTGTGTTTTTTTTTCGTAAACTCTCCTCGAAAACTCGCTTTCGCTCTTCCTCTCTCCTCTTTCCAGTTTTTGTCCTCCTCCATCGTCCGTTTTTAACCTCACTACCTCGCCTACATCCGCTAAAACAAATCCTTCCTCTGGACACAACAGACCTAACTCCTCTTTTATTCCAGGTGTCCCTGAACACAACTGCAGAAATACAGATTTACCTGATTCAATCATTTATTCATATGATTCATATTCCAAATGTGATTGTCTTTTATTCCAAATGTGATTGTCTTTTATTCCAAATGTGATTGTCTTTTATTCCAAATGTGATTGTCTTTTATTCCAAATGTGATGATCTTTTATTCCAAATGTGATTGTCTTTTATTCCAAATGTGATTATCTTGTAAATCAAATGTAATTATCTTTTTTTCCAAATGTGATTATCTTTTATTCCAAATGTTATTATCTTTTATTCCAAATGTGATTGTCTTTTATTCCAAATGTGATTGTCTTTTATTCCAAATGTTATTATCTTTTATTCCAAATGTGATTGTCTTTTATTCCAAATGTGATTATCTTTTATTCCAAATGTGATTGTCTTTTATTCCAAATGTGATTATCTTAATTCCAAATGTGATTATCTTGTAAATCAAATGTGATTATCTTTTATTCCAAATGTGATTGTCTTTTATTCCAAATGTGATTATCTTTTATTCCAAATGTGATTATCTTGTAAATCAAATCTAATTATCTTTTTTTCCAAATGTGATTATCTTTTATTCCAAATGTGATTGTCTTTTATTCCAAATGTGATTATCTTGTAAATCAAATGTAATTATCTTTTTTTCCAAATGTGATTATCTTTTATTCCAAATGTTATTATCTTTTATTCCAAATGTGATTGTCTTTTATTCCAAATGTGATTGTCTTTTATTCCAAATGTTATTATCTTTTATTCCAAATGTGATTGTCTTTTATTCCAAATGTGATTATCTTTTATTCCAAATGTGATTGTCTTTTATTCCAAATGTGATTATCTTAATTCCAAATGTGATTATCTTGTAAATCAAATGTGATTATCTTTTATTCCAAATGTGATTGTCTTTTATTCCAAATGTGATTATCTTTTATTCCAAATGTGATTATCTTTTATTCCAAATGTGATTATCTTTTATTCCAAATGTGATTATCTTGTAAATCAAATCTAATTATCTTTTATTCCAAATGTGATTGTCTTTTATTCCAGATGTGATTATCTTGTAAATCAAATGTGATTATCTTTTATTCCAAATGTGATTATCTTTTATTCCTCTCAGATCCTATTGTGTCCATATTGTGTTCCTCCCATCCTTATAACATCCTAATAACATTTAGACACTATTCATCTTTGCAAGCATTTCTTTCTGTACATGAAAAACTGAGCTCCTATTATCATTAGCCTCATAGTATAGCGTGGTTTTGGAAAATAAGGAAAACATGTGGGAGCAAATATGCAAAAATTAATGAACACATCATCATCATTAATAACAAATAAAACATGCCTTAGGCAGAATTATGCATTGACTCTTTTTGTCTTATATAAATGTGAACTGTATCTGATACCTTAGAGAAAAAAGGTCATTTTAAGTTTAAATACACAGTTCATTTAGTGTAGAAAGAACATAGCCTCTTTTTTCTTATGTCAAAACTGCCCAAAAAACACCAGGACTTAGGAGAGGTGGTGATTTTGGATTTTTCTTTTTGCTGTGACAGAGGCAGAAAACCAGGATGATGCAGCATGTGTAGGAGAGCGAAAATATGCAAAAACGACTTCAGCAATTATTCCTGTGAGGCTATTGATTTATTATTTAGGTTGAGTGTTTAGTAGGTTATTAGCAACCAAAAATAAAAACCTTCTACGTGACGTAGAGTGTCTCTTCTCCTGGTGGCACTGACCAGCTTTAAAATAACTGCGAGCAGACTGCAGCTAAGTGGATTAAAGAATAAGAGCACTTATGAATAAAAAGCTTCAGATGGAAGAGGCCAAACTAAAAAAAAAAACAGCAAAGAGGGAGGAGATGTGAAGGAGGACAAAATACCACAGTGGAAAGCAGGCAATCAATTATTCAATATAACATCTGTGTTACTATAAAAACGTCGCCCATTTCTACCAGTTACACTATATATTAACCTCATTATTCGTGATAGAACATTAAGTTCACAATATCATAATCGCTCATATTTGAATGCTGAAAAAAAGGAAAAGGAAAATCTGATTATATTTTTTCTGTGCTAAGAAGGCTTTGGAAAATCTTTCAAACAAGATTTATTTTCCCCTCGCTGAATATTTTTTTCATTTGGCTCGACTCTGCTGTGTGTGTGTGTGTGTGTGAGAGTGTGTGTACACACATAATCTCATCTTCAGCATGAAGCCAAAGCTCCTTCTTTCTATTACAGTCAATGGGAGCCGAAAGAAACTACTCGACTTTCACCTCTCCTTGGGTTTTACTTGAAGTTGTGATGTCACTAACGCGACGCGTGCGGTTTTCGAGAACCTAAAATCTTCCCACAGTGGGTTTAGATCTCACGCAGATGACATCGCAACTTCACAGAAGTCCTGACGGCTCAGTTTCTGTGTAAAACGCTTTGAAACATGGGATTATTTCATTATTTTTACAACATCTAGCTATTAAAATCCTACTTTCTACACATTAATTCAATGAAGCTTTGTGCAGCATCTCAATGAAAATCATCTTATTCACCCCAATGAGTTAAAGCTATTATACAGATTTAAAATCTAATACTAATCACTCACACTTTGCATGATAATTAATCAATTATTTTGCCTCATTTTTTCCACATTGATTGTAATTTAAAAAATTAAAGGAAAAAATGAACCTCCCCCTGACTGCAATTTATGCCATATTGGTTTCTGTGTGAAACGCATTGAAACATGGGATTATTTTATCATTCATTCAACATCTAGAGCTTCTAAAATCCCACGTTCGATGCTAATTAATCAATGATTAGCTCGTTACATTAAATTGATTGTAATTTACAAATTTAAAGTAAAACATAAACCCCCCTCCCCCCGACTGTAAATTACGCCGTATTGGTCTACATGTCATCACTGCTTTCTACATAGTATTTATGGATTCACGCTTTCAGGAACCGGTGTGTGTGTGTGCCAGAATGTGTGTGTGTGTGTGTGCCAGTATTTTGTAGACAATTACTACGACACCGCCGGGCGTCTGATTACAGCAGCGGATGCAACTTCTCGGGTCGGGTTCAAACGCTCTGGATGCACCGGGTGTCCAGATGGAATCCCAGGATGGGGAGCATATGACCACAGGACTCACGCTGACTGCCACATACTGTACACTGGGACTATATATGTTGCCTAGATTTCCCCTGGGGTGATATATACGATGATGCGTGTGCTATTTATTTCAGTTTTCATCAGTAGAGGATTTGTAACGTGATCGGTGGGTGCTGTTCAAGTGTTAAAAAGCGTCTAAATCCCCTTTAGAATTGAGTTCAGATCGGTTTTCTGTTTGTGGTACCGAGGGGGAAAAGGCTGTCTGACGATGCAAAAATATTCTAAATATAGAGTGGAGGTTCTATAAGAACTGAAAAAAATCGCCGCCATTTATTTTCAATGGGAAACCACATGAGAATGTGCAAACTGAGAATTAAAAAGTCACCTTTGATCCATTTAATTCATCAAAAGTCTCTTTCCCCCAAAGCTTTTAATGGATAAAAGGTCCATGAATTAATAATATATAATAGAAAAAATATGTAATTAACAGGGTTGTCAATGGTTTTACAGGCTTCTGTGGTCTATAGGTCTGAATAATCTATTATTTTAAATCCAAAACCACAATTTAAAGCAACTTTTTGCTGTTTTCCTAACCCAGGTTATGTTTTCATCAACTATTTCACACATGTATGTCGCCTCCCTGACCCCCACTACTTTGAATTAAGACTATTTTTTGCTCTGCTTTAATTTAAAGCATTGACTTTACAACTTTCATTCTTGCATCAGAATTATGGCTTTAATTGTTTTAAATGACATGACGTGAATTTCTGTGACGCTTGTAATTGTTGTTGTTGCATCAAAACTTGATTTGAAGAAAATTATGAATGAAATCTAAAATCGAGTTGTTGATTTCAGATGTTATCTGCTCCCCAGTGAGTAGCAACCATTAGCGGTTAATAGCATAGTCAAATCAATTTTAGCCGTTCTACATGAGTTTACAGCCAGGTTTGCACTAGTCATTAGAAAAAGAACAAGTTAAAAGTGATTTGTTTAAAAAAAAATAGATATAACTTATAAAAAACATGAAATTCACCACTTCCTGTATCGCTCATTTCAAATTAAAAGCACTCTAGCTTTTTATATAAGGTCCAGATGCAAGAAACACGAATATAATTAAAAACTATTTTAGCAACCATAAAAAAATGCTGCTTTAGGTCTCATGTTGTGACTGAAACACTGGAAAATGATTCCACAACTAGTGGTTTTGATGAAACCTGAAGTGACGTCTTATTTTTAGGATTTCGTACATTTATAGACATTATATTTATACGCTTTTTCAGTTTTACTTCCCAATTGCAAACCAGACACTTACTCTACTACTATGCATTTATCATGTGCGTATGCATGTATTTAATAAATAACTTTACTCTCAAAACTGTGCATGAACAGGAAAAGTTTTTGATGAATTTAGATTTAAAACATTCGGCGGACAAACGTGTAAATTTAAAGGAATAACACTGCGTCACACAAGGTCAGAGAACAGGGAAATGTCATCTGGTTCATTATAAATCACAGATTTGCATCACGATGTGAGCCTATAATGTATAAACCGAGGTCTAACACACACACACACACACACACACTTTGCAGCCAAAACTCCAGTATAGATCCCATTGAGCCGCCAACTGGTCGATACCATGCAGGCTGCTCTCGCGTTGCTGCAGAACCGCCGATACGTCGATGCTTGTGGAATGACAGGGAACAGGTGTAATAACCACTAACAAGTCAGCTGTGTGACGCACAGAGAGGGGAAACCAGAGAAAAAACATATGGCGGCACAGCAAAGGAGGAAAAAAGAGAGCGTGAGGGAGGCCAAGCTAGAAAAAAAACTGATTATTTCTCATGGTTTTGGGGCATATTGTGGGACAGATGGCTCTACAGTGTTTTCCTTTCCCCCTACGGGAAAAAAATCCTTGTATCTCCATCTAAACAGAATCTTTAACATAAAACACCTGCAGGGAAATTAACCAACTTGCAGCCATATGATGAATGAATTTGTCTGTACGGATTTATAATAAATAAAAAATGTCCCAAAAAAATGAGTTTGAATGTCACGACATTCATCTCCCGCTTGTTCGACGGGAAACAAACAAATGACGCGAATGGATCGATGGTAAACGTTTTAAGCTCGACTCAAACCGGCGACTTGAAATGTCAACCCATGCTTCAACAATGACTGTCACGGACCCACATGGAGGGTTCAGGGGGGGTCCTGGGAAATTACATTTCAGTTTTAAACTACAGTAAAAAAAACAAAAAACTGACTATTTATATCCATTAAATAAAATCATATATGTGTTAATCATAGTTATTGTTTCTAGTCAGTGTTCAGGATGTGTGTAATGTATAAGATGTACAAAGAGGACATAAAACCCATTAACTTCACAGTAAGTCAAACCTAAATTAGTTGATTAACCAATTAGTTGTCAGCTATTACATTAATTAACAACTATTTTGTTAATCGATCAAATGATTGATTGAGGGCATTTTTAAAACTGGTCTGGTTTCTTTAGTGTTCTATAAAAGTAAACTGATGATCTTTGGGCTGTGGATTGACATTTATATATATATATATATATATATATATATATATATAGGTTAATTTGGAAAAAGGGATAATCATTTTACCCCCATTTATGAATAAAACAACTAATTATTTAAACATTTCAATCAATATGATTAATGATGTGATGAGTAAATCCCTTTAAGTTAAGATTAAATAAAAAAAATCACATTCCCAGTCATATTCCATCCATTTATCCATTTAAAAGGTACAGTGTGAAGTTTCTAGCACCCCCTAGTGGTGAGGTTGCAGATTGCAACTCATGCAGAAAATTAAAAAAATAAAATAAAAACGTGAAATTCCATCTCTAGAGACAGTATATGGTTTGTTATTTATAAAAAGCTCATAGAAAAACGTGAAATTCGACGCTTCCTGGATCACTCCTTTCAAATTAAAAGCCCTCTAGCTTTTCAAACAAGGTCCAGGAGTCGGAGTGGAGACAGAAATACTGACATAACTCAAAAGTATTGAAACAACCATGAAAAAAATGCTGCTTTTGGTCTCATGTTGTGACTGAAACACTGAAAATGACTCTACAACTACTGTTTTTTTAGTTTTACTTGCAAACCTGACACAGACTCTTAACGACTCAGATGCATTTATCATGTCTATGCATTTAATAAAGAGCTTTACTCTCCAAACTGTGCATGAACAGGAAAAGTTTTAGATAAATTTTAATCATTAAGAAGGAATAATACTGCAATACATGGAAATGTCATCTGGTTCATTATAATCACAGATTTGCATCATCACAGGGGAATTGCCTGAAAACAACCAGCTTTTATCAAGTTCTGCATCCACGGTGTGTGGAACCCACTGAGGCACTTTTCTCAGAATGCAGCAACATGACATCTCATTCATACTTCAACGCGTGTTTCAATCCCTGCGTGAATGTGCGTGGACAGAGATGTTTAAAGGTGGAAGTCGAACATGCATTTTGCAAACAAACGCATCTACGTGTGAGAAATTTCACAGACTCATAAATAAAACCAGACGCGTCAATTCCATCAGGATTTGTTTTTTCCTTCTTACCTATTTGGCTGAAAATGAGCAGCTGCGAGAAGAAAATTTCGCTCCTGAAAACTGTCGTCTCCATGGTCTTCAGGCGAGGAATTATTGAAACGCAAAAAAAGAGGCAGAAATGTGGGGTTTATAGGAAGGGGACGGATGCGTAAAAAAAAAAAAAAGATGCGCTACGAGGTCATGATTCCGCCTCTGCCGCCTCTGTGCGGGGCAGCGGGGACTGGACGCTCGGATCGGGTTCGGCTCGGCTCGGTTCGGCTGGGTTCGGGTCGAGGAGTGCTCGTGTCTGCGGGCTGCTTGGATGATTGGATGAAATGATCGCCAAACAGAGCCGGACGCAGCGCGCCGCCCACTGCCCTTGGTGGAAAGCACCGCTAGAATATTCCTATTTTACCACATCACGCACGTTGGTGCGGGTGCGTGTGCGGGTGCGTGTGCGTGAACATTTGATATCCATGCCTTTGCACCTATGAATGAATTTAGAAGGATCTCATAGCACTTTACGGTAGATTATTACATCATTTACGGTAAATGAAGCAACAAATAGATTAAAAAAAGCCTCATCAAGCCTATGTCATTCTATTATTGATGTTATTTATACTTGTCTCAGAGTTGGTTTACATCATATTTCCATCCATTCATTCAATTACAAGTGAGAAGTGTAAAAATACCAAATGTTCTATATTAGGATGATTAGTTTATGTCACTTTGGGACTTAGTGAGTTAAGACTTAAAGCCTCATAATGAAGAGTCTGGGGGAACCAAAGTTCTTGTTACACCGGTGTTACTGTGAAAAGTATGAGTATATATAATTAAAATATCAATAAGGATTTACACAAGTCAACCTTTTGGGATAAGATGCATTTACTAATGATTAAATACCATTTCTTATACATCTATATTATGTTAAAGATAATGTTTCTGTAAAGATGAGTGAGAAAAGCCATCATCATATTTCCATTCATTCATTTACCTATAAGAGGTGTATA
The DNA here is from genome assembly GCA_036785175.1 of Eupleurogrammus muticus. Classification (NCBI taxonomy): domain Eukaryota; kingdom Metazoa; phylum Chordata; class Actinopteri; order Scombriformes; family Trichiuridae; genus Eupleurogrammus; species Eupleurogrammus muticus. The sequence goes on along the minus strand of JAYKQN010000022.1, from coordinate 17,063,427 downwards.
TTGACATATGGAGTTGCTATAAGACAACAGTGACAGTGGGAAGTTAAATTAAAAATATACACACATGCACACATAAAGTCTCTGTAGCTGAGAGGTTGGAATATCTGGACGCTGTTTCTAAAAAAGAAAGGGCTTTAAAAAAAATAAAAAAAAAGCACAGAAACAAGATTGTGAATCCAGCCAAACCAGTTTTGTCCCACAGCGGAATCAGTGTGTGTGTGTGTGTGTGTGTGCGTGCGTTTGTAAGATTTGGCAGCGGTTCGACTGCAAGATTTCCCATCAAGAAGTGCACAATGGCATAGTACTGTGTTTTCTGTGTGTGTGTGTGTGTGTGTGTGTGAGTCCACAAGCAACAGGCTTCAATGGTGCAATAACACGTGTGTGTGTGTGTGTGTGTGTGTGTGTGTGTGTGTGTGTGTGTGTGCCTCAGCCTCACAATACTGCGCTGCTCCCGTTACTCCGTGTGTATTAATTAGCATAAATTAGGAAAGATAATCCTCTTTAATTCAGGCGGGAGCCTTGTCTCACTTGTTGGAGCAACATTTCTTTCAGATGCTCGTTACAATATCCTCTCCACCTCTGTTGTAAACATGTGTGTGTGTGTGTGTGTGTGCGTGTGTGTGTGTGCACGCTGAGAAAAAAAGGGAATTTGGCTCGTGGAATAACAACATGTTGATTGTCAGCCTCCAGACACAAATTTGAGGGAATACAGCAGAGAAAAAAAATAATGCAACACACACACACACACACACACACAAATGAGCTTGATCAATCAAATTCAATTCAATACATACACAGCTTGTTTTCAGCCAATCGTCTCAACAAACCGCACACTGTTCATTTATATCATTTATTATCCAAGATAATATATTCTAAGAGCCTCTTTAGGGATATTCTGGTATCAAATTCTCATGCTACAACTATTGT
>JAYKQN010000022.1:17015000-17057500 GCA_036785175.1 Eupleurogrammus muticus | reverse complement strand
GAGTAACATAAAAGCCGTCTGTCGCAAACACTGAATTCAGCCTTTTTTATACTGCAGCTTGTACAGATTCAATGCTGGTGGTTGTCGAGACATTTACAGGAGCCAACGACCTAATTTGTCCAATGTTGATATGACATGTTTCCTGGTTTATAATATCAAGATATAGCATCTAGCATATAGCATCTTCTAAAATGTGACATTAGAGATGAAATATCAGGTAAACACAGGTGGGCTCTGCTACACAAAATTGAACCTTAATTATTATAAATATGACAGAAAAAGGTCTATTTGCAGTTTTTCCTGTCATATATAACCAAAAAAAATGCAATATCCTGCATTTTTGACTGCAAATCAGCTAAAATAAATGCATTGACAGAAACACCATGCACTGGAGAACAGAAAATGAAATAAAAAACATTTACATGGTACTTCTGATATTCATATTTATAAGCTATAATTTGCATGACTGTTGCTGCAATAAAATCTGATGTACTTTCTAAACTTATAACATATTATATATAATATTTTCATATTTTATTGACTAAACTATTATTTAAAGGTACAGCGTTTAAGATTTAGCAGCATCTGTATCATCCAGTATGCTTTTTTAACATTAACATAGATTAATCTGTTTTTCTGTATACAGTAATCCCTCGTTTATCGCGGGGGTTACGTTCCGAAAATGACCCGCGATAAGTGAAATCCGCGAAATAGAAAACTTTATTTTTTTTTTTACAATTAGCAACTATTACATGTATACAAATACAGTGACTCGCGTGTAGGCCGTTTCACTGCTCTTCAGACTGGGCCGCTGCATCCTGACTGCGCTCTGCAGTGTTCTCTTCTTCTGAAGCCCGCGGTGCAGGTGTGTTTGTTCGGGAGAACAACATAGTGATAGGCAGCTGTTGTCGCTCTTTTTTCTTCTTTGCAAACGAGACGACAAAATGATAGCACAATTCGTAGCATGTTTTGATACAAGAAGCGAAAGTGAGTTTTTAGCGAATCAGAATGCAGAACACAATGCACCAAAAAAAAAAAAAAATGCATTATGAAAATCCGCGAAATAGCGAATCCGCGATAAGTGAACCGCGAAGTGGCGAGGGATCACTGTATATAATGGCTCACACTGACAAATTAGATAACGCCTCTTTCAAGTTTTTTGCATTTTTCAGTCATTATAGTCGGTTGGAATCTGCAAACTCAGCACAGGATGCTTCCAGAAACTATACGCTGTACCTTTAAGAAAATAAACGTTAATTGCAGCCCTACTTGAAATGATTGTGAGTATTTTTTGAATCTCTTTGACAGGAACCTTGGATTTAATCCTGCACACCGGAGCAAACTAACAGGGAAAAAAAAAAAACACTCATTGACAATAGCGGAAACGAGCACGAAGTGGGGGTCAGTAAATGGGGTGTGACATAAATAGTGAATGAAGTTCAGTGTCTCCGATGCAGCTCGAGAGAGAAACACACACACACACACACACACACACAGTTTCTGACAAGCACTTACTTTCCTAAGAAGAGGGCCAGCACCCCCTGCATCAGAGTGCTTGTTTTCTATTCCCTTCAGTCTGCACAAGAGCACCCGGAGACCGAGATGGATTGCGGCTGGGCGCCATGGCAACCAGCCCGGCCGATTCTCCATCACTGTGGTGGAGGGAGTGAGAGAAAAGACAGAGCGAGTTAATCAACAACACACATTTCTACTCTGCTTTTTACCCACTGCCAAACTACACACACACACACACACACACACACACTTATTGTACATTCACATCACTCAGGGACAAACGTTGCTGTGCTGTGGGTGAATAGAAGCTTCCAGCAAAACAAAAAAAAAGAGGAAAAATAAAAAGTTTTTCAAGCTGGATTTGAACATTAATGCACACACAAAAAGATGAATTTAACTTTTAGCCTCTAGTTTAAGGAAGAGGAGGAAAGCTGCAAATAATTTAGAGAACAATTTAGATCTTAGTGAATGAAATGTTTACAGTGTGTGTTCAAACACACACACCCAAGAGATATGTATAGACTTATTAGCTCAGATTGTGTGTGTGTTAAAAAGTTGTGGACAAATACCGATAAGAAGACTAAAAGAGTCCAAGGTAATATCAAACATACATATAGTGCAGATAGTCAATAATAGGTCAGTTTCAATCATATAAAACACACAAAAGCAGCAAATCCTCACTAATTGAAAAGTTCGAAGCACCAAATATTTGATAATTGATAATAATCTACACCAAACTGCACAACAAATATAAAAACACTCCTCAATTTAATCCAGTTTAATTCACAAAGACCTGCATACGCAAAACAAATGAGGAAAAATAATAACAGTAGATGACCAGCAGGTTTAAATGAAATAATTTGTCATCCATTAATTAAGAAAAATTGATTTTAATTCCTACCCCTGATTCAAAAATTTAACAAAATACAAGATGCTTCCTCCAGTGCTACCTCTTTATACCTAATTATATTCACAGGTATTTTTTTTTTTACTTTCTCCTCCACTGAGGAGAAAGTTAAATAGCCTCCTCCACTGAGGCTATTTAACAGTTTTGGGTTTTTTTCAGATGCAGATTTAATATTTGAGCCTATCTATCCCGCATGAAAAAGCACAGGTAAGCTAACAACAACAGTCGCTATTATCTCACCTGTTGCAGCGTTTTTCTCTGTCGCACGTGACTCAAACAAATCAGTGCGTCTAAAATAAAAAATATATATTTTTAGCTTATTATTATTTATTGTTATTATTGTTATAGGAAGAAACACGTTTACGACTATCAAACGTGTCACCTGAGCTCGACTTCTTAGGAAAGTGCGCCATCGTCCGGCGGGTTTAGTACATTACGTCGGCGGCTACGTCATCACGCAGCGACCCGGAAGTGAGCGTGTCCTTCACGTCGCTCTGAGCGAGACCGAAAACACCGGAGCACGTTCCACTAGTTTCAGGGTTTGCGTTTCATTGCGTGAATGTTTAAGGTTTTTATGGAGTGACAGAAGCGGTACAGACCCCCTGCAAGGTTTAACCTTCACCCTGTGAGTAACTATCAGCTTTATAACGTAAGATATTGGTTTTGCAAGATGCATTGATATACAGGTGCTGCTCATATAATTGGAATATCATTAAAAACGTTGATTAATATCAGTAATTCTATTCAAAAATGTATATAAAACCTGTATATTGAATTATCTTTTAAATTAGCTAAAATTAACTGATTAGATTGTGGCACCAAATGTCTTCAAAATTGAACCATCCCAGACACTTTAGTTATTTTTCAGTTATAATATTCAATATTAAAAACATAATCATTTCAAATATTCTATGTCAAAATGTGTTAATGTTATTTACTGAAAAGCAGATCATTAATCTTATTTCAAGTTTGATGTAATCTAGTTTAAATTTACCAAAATCAGAGGGAAAATATATCTACCCATTTATTAAGATAATTATACTCAATAATGTACTTATTATACCAAATACAATATATTTTCTCCATCACAATAGGTTAATTTACTTTAATTTTTAAAATTTATTTACTAACCTTTTTTAAATAGAGCTGCAACAAATAGTCGATTAATTAACATTTATTATAATCTAATTAATCAATTTGAGTCACTTTTAAGAAGAAAATGTTTAAATTCTCTGGTTCTAGCTTCTCTTCTCTGATTATTTTCCTGTTTCTTTATTCTTCTATAATAAACTAATGATTTTTGCGGTTGTGGACTGTTAATCTAGGAGAAAGAAAGACATTTTAGGTTAATTTTTTATCTTTTTTTCAGTAATCAATATTTTAAACCATTTAATGAACCAAATCACTATTTAATTAATCTTCCGTCCTGGTTTTAACTCCTCTTATTCATACCCCCCAGGGTCAGACAGCGATGGCGGCCCCTAACTCTGCGGAGAGGAGGGCCTGCTGGGACGCCAGGGACCATCTCTGGAAATGTCTGGACGACAATGAGGAAAACGCCGCGACCTGCCGTAGGCTCCAGAGCCTGTTTGAGGCAAAGTGTCCCGCTCAGTGGGTAAGTATGGCGACTTTAAATTAAACGGATTAGGAATTTTGGGGGTTGTCGTCTCATCTTTTTCCCCCAATCTCTAACCGACAGGTGAAACATTTCTCCAAGAGGAGAGAATTCCTCAAGTACAAGGAGAAGATGGAGAAAGAGGGGTTCCAGGAGCTTCCCAAGCAGCCCTCCTAACCACGAAGGACTAAAGGCTGAAGACTTTTTGCCTTATTCAGACGCTGAAGGACTCAAAGAGGATTCTAAACTCACCGTGGATTCACCTTTTTATGTATTTGTACAGAGAGGAAACGGCTATGAGAGTCTTTATAAGGAAGGAAACCAAAAGATCCACAATTAGTGAATCTAGTCAGTTTAGATTTCACCTAAAAAAAAACATCTGTATAAAAACTTTACTACTGATCATTGTGAAGTACACATATTTTTAATGTTGGAATACATGCGATCAGCCCCTATCCATCTCTCTCTCTCTCTCTCTCTCTCTCTCTATATATATATATATATATATATATACATATGCACTTACATGTAGTAGTAAGTAGATCCATGCACAGGTTGGTTTAAATTGATTTGTGTGTGCTTTAAATTCATCTAAAATCCACTAGCGATTAAGTTAAATGCAGAATTTTACTGGTTGTCGATGCTTGTTTGTTAAATTAATTCCAGGAGAAAGTGTGACTGCAAATAAAGTAAAAAATAAACTCGCTGGTTTTAGTGTTTTTTTATTATTGTACATATTTTGTCATAACTGTAGTCTGTGTCTGTGACTTAAGTAAACACATAATTTTGGAATATTACAGCTCATTTGGAAAACCAGCAAAAAGGCACTTTATCCTTTTATATTACAAAACCGTATGTATTTACAAAGGCACGTGGCTTCTGGGTCAAAGGTCACTGCTGCTGTGACACCACCAAGATGTATGAAAACTTCAGTAGAACTGAATAAATTACAAAAAAAAGAGAAACCGTCGGACTGATTCTGCCTAAGTCCTAAACTTATAATGCAGCGATATATAAAAAAAGGCAGAAATTACATGTGTAAAAATATAAAACAAGTCTTTTACATTTTTGCACAGTACAGTGAATGTTTTGTGCAAACCTTTTCACCACCAGACAATAGTTGAAGTGATTTTTTTTTACAATTGATTGAACACTGCTGTACCGTACATTCTCTCCTTTATCCTGAAATGATTCGACGCCGCATTCAAACGTAACTCAGAATCAGAACTTTTCTACGTCCTCACGTCTCCACAAAGCCTCAAATGTGGTCTTCCTGTTGCTTAAAAAGGTCCCGTATCATAGAAAGTGGGATTTTAATTGCTCTATTGATCATAAAAAAGGTCAAAAGTGTGCTTTAAAAAAGAGGCCCCATTCACAGCCAATAAAATCAACCTGTTGCAGAGAGGACCTTCTTTGGCTCCTAAAACCACAAATATAGCAAAAAGTGAACAATTCTGGACCTTTAACTTGCTAGTTAGACTAATTTCATCGAAACAATTCAGTGCGATGATTAAAGGAAGCGTAAAACTTGTCAATTTTCGTCTGATTTCACCGATTTGAAGTTTGTGAGTATTTCAAAAACATACATTCAGAAGCACATGTGTGGATGAAGTTTTCAAGTCTACAAAATAAGAAAAAAATACTATACATCACATTACAGTACGACCAGCCTGGAGATTCTCTGTGTACAGTACAGTATCTATTAATGGCATCAAGTAAAAAGCAGATACTACTGCATTCTGGACTAGTGGAAGTATAAAGTAGCATCACATGGAAATACTATAGAATGTACCTCAAAAGTACAGTACCTAATTACTGTAGTGTATAAGAGTAGTACCGTTAAAATGCTCATAGTTTCTTAGAGCAGGCAATCAGCGTCGGAAACTTTGGTAAGCTGGTTTGGATTTCTAAAAATATAAAAAGAAATGCAAAAGCTTCCATCTAGAAACAGAGCAAAGAGACTCTTTTTGCAAAAAAAAAAAATGGAGTACGTCCAAAATGCTCAATAATAACCAGCTCTATACAGTACACGGACACAGTAGGCGCCTCTTTTGACATATTTTCTTTCTTACTTTAAAAAAAAAAAAAGAGGAAAAACCTGCTGCTGATAAGAGACACATGTACGATAAGTGCAGCAAGCGTGAAGAAAATCTGATGATCGATTTGAGTCGTTTTTAAGAAGAAAATGTTCAAATTCTCTGGTTCCAGCTTCTCAAATCCGATTATTTTCTAGTTTCTTTATTCTTCTATGATGATATTTTGGTTGCCGACTGTTGGTCTGGACAGAAAAAAAGACACTTTAGGTTTGAGAAACAGTGATCGCCAAACAACTAATCAATTAATTGCTTCAATAACCGATCGAATAATCAACCAATAAAATAGTCTAAATATCAGCTCCCGATCTCCAACAAAAATTCTTCTGTGATTCAAGAAAAAGGAATCTGTCTTTTTTTGTCTTTTTTTTCTTTTTATATAAAAAAAGGTGATCATAGCTCCCCCTAGTGGACACTTTGACTGTAATTCATACATCTAAGCAACAGGTTATACATCATCCTCCTCTTCTTCTTCTTCTTCTTCATCCTTCCATCCATCATCTTCCTTTTGGTGCACGTCATTCTCTTATAGTCTTTCTCCACACAAACGCTGTCCCTGTTCCGTTAAATCTACATTTCTCTCTCTCTTTTTCTCTTTCTCTCTCTCTCTCTGGACGGCGGTGGTTATAAAATCCCCGTGACGTTGGTGGCCTCGGCCCAGGCCGGGAACTCCGTCAGGTTGAAGAGGGGGACCCCCCACGTGGTGATGGCCAACATTACCACGGCAACGCCGATCAGGTTCACCCCGAAACCCGCCTTCACCTGGAGCAAGACGAAGGAGAGATCCAAATAAATTGACTTTTTTTTCGTTCGACTGCAAAACTTGTAAAAATTGTCTTTTATTTTGAAGGGCAAAGCAATTATCACATCACATGACCAGAAAATCCAGGGCACATATGTTACCACAATGCATTCTGGGCCTAAATTACAAAGAGCCCTATGTATGCAATTTGCATGCAACAGATTGATGTGCAACAGATGGTTAAGAAATAAAAAATCTTCATCCCCCGATTACGTAAAATGGCTTTTGATGCTGCAGGTGCAGCATGTTTGTGTGTGTGTGTGTGTGTGCGTGTGTGTGTGTGTGTCCTACCATGTCGCTGATCTTCACGTGGCCGTAACTGAAGACGATGGCGTTGGGGGGGTTCCCCACTGGGAGCATGACCCCGAACGACACGCACATGGTGGACGGGATGAGGGTGTGCAGGGGGTTGATATGGAGAGTCTCCGACTGGAAGGAGGGAAAGAAGAAGAAAGAAAGAAAGAAAAAGAGAGAGAGAGAGAGAAAAAACAAAAAAAACGAAGAGAAAGGAAGGCGGGAACACAAGGCACATGGGAGAGGTCAAAGGTCACAAAGTGCCTGCCAATACGAGACAATGCAACTCAATACAGATAGATAGATAGATAGATAGATAGATAGATAGATAGATAGATAGATAGATAGATAGATAGATAGATAGATAGATAGATAGATAGATAGATAGATAGATAGATAGATAGATAGATACTTTATTGATCTCAAAGGGAAATTAAGGCTTCTAGGATCTTACACAATATGCAGATTATTCTTATTCTTACTATCCAATGAAAAATAAGAATTAAATCACTAAGAAACCTATAAAATATAAAAACAGGGAAAAAGAACGGTACAATAAAAAGTACATAAAAAGTGCAAAGATGAAACCTGGGCAAGGTAACACCTTGATTTACCTAGTAAATTTGTGTAGCTTAAGACTTGACTAAGTCCATTTAAATATACCATATTAGTTTTTTTTATTCAAAAATGTTGATGTCCTTAACAAGCTCATCTCAGTATAGTATAGTTTTACAGCTTTTGGCTGCGAGTAGGGGAGGGGTGCATGGACGGTGACTGTATAGTTGTGACATCACAACTTCACATAAGTCACTATTTCATGTTTTAAGACTCATTTTCTGAATACAGGCTGCGCGTTTTTCTCCTGTCATATATACAGCGAAATACCTCTCTATGGGACTAATGAATTATAAGAAGTTGACATTATTAGAATTAAAGTGGTTAAATTTCAACAAAAATGGAAAAAGTGTATTTTAGTGTGTTTTTTTTACTGTAATATATATATTAATATGTTTGTCTGATGTGTGGTGTGTGACTGTTTGCAGACACTGCCTAGTTTTTTAATCTTTTCTTTCTATTCTTTCATGATAATGGACGAGTTTTCATTCCGTTTGGAGGGGTCAGAGCCTGGAGGATCGTGGGGGGGCGGTTGGGGGGGTCGTACCAGCGTGGACAGGATGGGCAGGAACACGGTGAGGGTCGCGGGGTTGGAGGCGAACTCCGTGACCGCGGACACCAGCAGGCAGGCCAGCAGGGTGACGGCCCAGGGAGGGAGACCGCTCATGGGCTCCAGCTGTCTGCCGATCCACACGGATAGGCCGGACACCTGCACACACACACACACACACACACAAAATACACGTGAGCAATTACGCAATCGCCCTTTCCCTGAGATCCGGCCACAAAATGGCGTCTTTTCGGTCTCGTACTTTGCAACCGGCGGCCAGCGCGTAGCCTCCTCCCACCAGGATGACGATCTCCCACGGCATCAGCTTCTGGAAATCCTTCCAGGTGATCATGGGAGCCAGGGGGTCGTCGTCTGACGGTTTCAAAAAGCAGAAAAAGTGTGTGAGTGCAGGGAGATTCCTGACGGAAACATGAATTGACTTCACATTTATGACTTAGAAATCAATGGGGTCACTCAGAAAAACACATTTTGAAAAAATCCTGTAATTGAACAAATTTACGATAAAGTTAGACATGTTCTATTGCAGGAAACACTTAAAGGTACAGTGTTTAGGTTATTGCACCTTCTAGTGGTGAAGTTGCGAATTGCAATAATAGTCATTGCTCGGTTTGTCCATTCGAGGCTAATGTAGATGTAAAATGTAAAAAAAAAAAAGTAAATGCCCAATGTAATGTCTTTTCATTGAATTATATACTCATTAAAACATACTTAATAAATTGATATTCCAATTTTGTCAGGTCTGTTCTGCTAAATTCTGCTAATTCTTACACACTGTAAATTGTTGTACATAATTTAGTTCAGTTGATGTATTTGAAACATCAGCTTGTGAAAAGATAAATGGTTTTGCATTTAGTGTTTCAGTGTGTATGGATTAGTGGACCGACTGGTGTCAGCACTAACGCATCATGTGCTGAGCCGCACAGTGAAATACAATAAAAGTTGGACTTCTTCCAGTTTTCTAAGAACTTGCACAACTGGAAAAAAACACCAGTGTCTGAAGTCCAGATGTTTTTTCTTTTAAACCCTGATGAGGCAATAAATCAGCCTGCAGCATCACACAGGGACCGTGTATATTTGATATCTTTGTCACAAAATTTGGGGTCATAAGAATATTATAATGCGTGTGTGTGTGAATTATGAACACTGAGCTTTCTAAAAACATTTAATCGTTGACAGGACTGCTTAATTATATGGGAATAAATGCCTGCTAGTTCAGTTTTAATGTCCATAATAGAAACCCACTAGGTTTCTATTATATTTTTTCCCATAACATACTGAATAAATATGATTATATTATGGTTTCACCTATCTGTTTTAGTCTCTTTTATAATCCAGAACCAAAAATAATTAACGTAAGTGGGTAAACACTAACATACCCATGCGGTGCCATGTGGACATAACAATTACCTTATACAGGTAAATGGTAAATGGCCTGCATTTATATAGCGCCTTTCTAGTCTTTCTCGACCACTCAAAGCGCTTTACACTACACTGTCCATTCACACCACATTCATACACCGACGGCACATGCCATCGGAGGCAAATCAACCAAAATCATAAGGTATAACACTGTAGGTGTAATGGGGTTATGTCACTTCCCTTGTCAGAGATGGAGTTCCCCAAGGTTCGATGCTTGGCCTCCTCTTGTTCCTGATCTACACCCATATGCCGACGATACTATACATCGACACCAAAATCCATCAATGTCCTCTTTTCCACCAAAACCAACTGTCTGTTGGATATCAAAACCTGGATGGACAATAACTTTCCTAATACTCAACAGCAATAAAACAGAACTCCTCTTCATCAGACCTAAATCTTTTGATTTCTGTCTGTGCAGAAATGCAACCGTGTCCTATGTGTAAAATTGAGGCCACACTCTCCTACCTTTCACACATCTAACACACCACTTAAACATCTGTTTTTCACCTTCCCAACATCCCTTCCTCTCCCACAACCCATCAGGAACTCAGACTCTTTACAGAACTTTAAATCTCTCCTTAAAGCCCACCTGTTCAGACCGGCTCTAGCTTAATCCCCTTCTCTGTTTTTTATTATCATCTTGTTTTCCGTGAAGCATCTTTGAGTGTCCAGAAAGCGTCTGATGTATAATTATCATAATTGTAGGAGTGCACGGTGCTGACCTGGGTTTCTACAGCTGGAGGAGGATGAGGAGAAGGGTCGTCTGGCAGGGATGAGGAAGAGCAGGAAGCCCAGGAGGACTGAAACGGTTGCATCTGTCCTATAGCCTTTCCTAAGAGAAGGAACACAGCATCATGAATCAAGTCTTTTAAACATAGACGTCCAGTACGAACCTAACCTGAAAGGTACCTGGACTTAACCATCATGTTTTATGCAGTTTAACGTGTGTTTCTGTATTTAACTTGAACCGCTGATTAACGGCTGATGATCACTAACACTTGTTATCGGTGTGTGCGGCGGCGCGTCGACAACACCGCGGGTTCTTACTTCTCAAAGAGCGACGTCCAGCCGGGCACGAAGCCAGGCTCCCTGGTGAACCACAGCACAGTCATCAGGATGAAGAAAACACCGGTCACGACCTCCGGGTAGCTGGGAAACACACACGCACACACACACACACACACACACACACACACACACAGAAACCACAAAAAGCCATGAGCAACAATTACGCGACTGACAACATGTTTCCGCCGACACGTCACGTCTGGGGTGTGTAAAGTAAAGTGCAAACACACACATAGAGTCACTGCTAAAAGTGCTGCTGAGCTGTTCAATGGTCTCACAATCATCCACTTGGAAATTTGCTTGGACAAATTAAGGCTTTAGGTTTTGTGAATAAGTCAAGTCAAGTCAATTTTGTTGGTATAGCCCAAAATCACAGATTCGCCCCAATGGGCTTTTACAGTTGTAACTGCGCAATAACTGTGATTTGGAAAAGTTGCTTTCACTTCGCAAGGAATCTTTGCCTGAGAGTGTGTTGAAAATCTCCAAAACCCTTCAACCAATCAACTTCATACTATACCAATTTGGTGCAATTCAGTCAGATGGTGGCACTAAAGCAAGTTTTTCTTTTTGACCTGAAACTTTTGTACCGAAATGGCGCTTTCACATAACTGGTTTAATTATTTGATTGGCACCAGGCATTAAAATGGTTATTAACTAGCATCTAGACTGCAGTCTGGTCCACTTTAGAGTTTTATATACCCAATGGATCCAATCCAAATGGGTCTGAAAAACAATCTACAGATGCACTGGAGTGGCAGAAGATGTAAAACACTACATTTCAGGCAGAAGAGAAATGCTATTTTCACGAAAGAAGTCATGAAACATTGTCAAAAACTGTTTTTTGATGGTCTCAGTCGGCTTGACTTAATGCAACTGATGCTTACACACCAACAAAAATGAACCAAACTAAGCACATTTGGACCATTTGTTTCAACCCAACTGCTGTTGGTGTATTTATATTTTGTCCAAATCAGTTTCTTTGCTGCTACTCCTACAAATTCCAAACAATAGTCTGGACCAAGCTGCTGCTATTATTTGGTATATTCCATAAAACTAGCCTCCAAAGTCCGGTCTAACGCTGTGGACAGGACTTACCTCCTGAACGCGTTGTGCTGTGTTTTAACTTTCATTTGGTTGACATGTGTAGATATATGTTAGTGACCATGACAAATTTGGTGCCATTTGGCCAATAGGTGGCGATGTAAAACTTTTATTTAAAAAAAAAAAAAAAGCAGACGTACTGCAGAATGGGAACTGAACTAATATGATAAATGTCTTAAACACAGAGGATGTGCTTTATCTTGAATTCCAAACAGGATTTAGCCAAATTCAGCCAAAAAACGTACAAATTCCAGATAATCTGGTCAGTAGAAACTACCTGATGGCTCCCAGCTTGGCGTACTCCTCTTGGATCCGCTTCTCCGACAGCATCTCTCTCCTGGTTTTGCGTTTCTTACTCAGCGAGCATGTTTCCCTGAAGCTGAACACACACACACACACACACACACACACACGGCAAAAAGACAACAACATCAACCACACAGTGACCGTACAGACAGAGGGATTACCATGATTCCATAATGATGAGATGTAATTACGGAGAGGTCGACACACACACACACACACACACACCTATAATCACACACACACACACATACATGTGTACTCACTTGCGGCCGAGGAAGAGGAAGTGCAGCCACAGCCAGGTGAGGACCAGCATGATGAGGGCGATGGGGAAGCTGAAGATGAACCAGGTGCCGAAGTTTATGACCTTCGCATCTGGATAACGACTAGAAAGAGAAAAAAAAACAGAAATACAGAAATTAGTCAACCTGTTCAAATCTTAAAACCCCCTGATACAGGGACTGAACTCAGTTTTATTCATAAATCACATATTAAACCTGAGCTCTAAATAAAGTATTTTTATGTGTAGTAAAACACGATGTTACTGTTACATCATTATTATATATGTACATGTTGTTGTGTGTGTATTCCAGGTATTATGGTAAAAGCATGATAGGGCTGATTTAAAAGTACGGTGAACGTGATTGGTCAGTCAGTCACAAATGAATAAATGCACAGAAATACATAAAGAAATAACTAAAAAATATACAAAAACAGCTCCTTGTAAAATGTAAAATGAGGCTTTGAAAATCTTTCTAGTGTGTAAATTATCCAAAAACCTCTAATACATGGAAGCAGTGAGTTTTATTATAAATCTCATGTTAAACCTGAGCTCCAACACTAAATAAAGTATTTTATCTGTTCCTGTTACAGCATCAATATATATCATCAATATCCACATCATCAATACAATAATAAAATAGTTTAATATAATATCAGTAGTAGCTGCAACTAACCACTATTTAGAGATTTACTTTAGATTGGAGCTGTTTGTGGGATTATTTAATTGGCTCCTTTATAATCTCCTTTTTAAACATCCTACAGAAAATATTCTTCATGTTTTGGAATGAACCTCAGTGAAAACTGAACAATAAACCTGTGTCTTTATGGAAATGTGATTCTATATTTAAAAACAACAATGCCTAACCTTTTCCTCAGCCCTTGTATTGGTTGTATAGGTTTAGGAGTCGCTGTGAACATCCAGCAGAAAAGAAAAGTGCACAAGTAGCAGAAAAGTAATTTCCAAAGCTTTCCTAACTTTCAACAAGGGTCAGAATTGATCTCTAGTCATTTATCTAGCGAGCTGCTGGAGAAAGGAGCTGACGGAGGGTTTAACGGAGTTCAAACTTCTGATGAGCAGCGATACGAAGATTCTTTCTGCTTTAGGACAGATTTCTGTATTTCAGCTCTGAAAGCAGCGTAAGGAGGACATTTAGAGATGATGATCTCTAATAAGCCCTCAGCTTTTATTCTTATTTATTTATTTATATGAATCATACACGGCTTAATCATAAAGAAAAGCCTGAAATGCATGAATTCACAACATCATGTAAATACTGGATTTATTATAGGGTCGTGATACAGCCAATCAAATGCTCGTTAATATTAACGAGAAAAGCAGGAAACGACCTGTTCTTTCCAAAGCTGCTATAGAGAGAAGCTAGATATGACATCACAACTTCACATAAAACCTGGATTATGGGACCTGTAACGTGACATGATTGATTGAAGTGAGATTTTCCAATAAGATGTGAACAAGTCAGATAAGCAAGTGTCTTTAACTTCGAAACCTGAGTTTCATTTTTTTTGTTTTTTGAAGACACACACACACACACACACACACACACACACACACACACACTATTGTACTAAATCTGACAATCTGAGGAACTAAACTCAAACTCAAAAGGTCTGATTCAGGGATTTTTTTTTTACTTTGCAAAGCTCGCCCTGATTCCTGTGATGTTTCACTTTGGGAGGAAAAAAAAAACGACCACCACACACGCACAGAAATCAAAAAGCTGACCTTTGTCCAACAAGCCGGGACATGAAGGCAGCCATTCTGCCTGGCTTAGCGCGGCGGCCAGGGGGGGAAATCGGCTCTGTCAGGACCGTACAGGCTGCTTAGTCTGATCTGAGACCCTCGCTACCCGCGAGACGCTAAGTTAACATGAAAGCTTCCAATCCGCCCGGCGACAGAAACCCATCGAGCTCGGTGTCTGCAAGTCGTCCTGAGCCGATACACGGTTCTATAAATACTTTATAATGTGGAGTTTCCACTGTAAACTGGTTAAATGATGCAACCGTTACCATGGGAACCAGATGCTAAATTTTTTTTGGCTTTTTTTTTTTTTACGTGTTGAACTGCTCGGCGAAGATGAGGTTGGTGGAGGTGCCGGTGATGGTGATGAGGCCGCCGATGGTCGCCGCGTACGTGATGCTGAGCGACAGGCACTTGCAGATCATGTGATCCCTCTTGGTGGGATACTGGGAGTCCCTCCTGGCCTTCACCCGCTTGATGTTCGGGATTTCCACCGCGACCTGACACGAGAAGCAGGAAGAAAGAAGAAATTTACTACTAGTAAAATATTAAATCTACACTTTTTATATATGTGTGTGTGTGTGTGTTTCCAACCTGTGGCAAGTGTCCGTTGGTTTGTCTGATGATGAAACCATTTACCTCCCCAGTCTGTACCTGAAAACAGAAAAATAAGCATATATTTTTTTTCCTAGGTAGACAGAATAATGTCTAAAAATAAAAGGCTTTTTACAGTGCCTACCTCACTCAGTGAGCATTCCTGTTTAGAGCAGTCACTGCAGAAGAGAAATTACAGCGATGAGACAGTGATATTGCAAAGGTAAACTTCTATCAGGCTTTTTCTGTTGCATGATCCGGATATGTCTGATTTGCTGCACGATTCTGTTTTAAATCTTTTTTTTGCATTAGTTGTGGTAATTATCTGTATCTGACGTCACCTGGCTGCAAACCACATTTAATAATGAATATGATATCGATTGAAGGATTGGAGGCTGTTTAAAAGAAAGTGGTTAACATGCAAAAAAGGTCTTTGCCTAGAATCAAATTGTGTAATATGCACTTTAATCACTATGAGGCCAGTATTTGTAAAGCTGTGCATAGCATTGTTTAATCAGTCTCTTCAATTTAAGGTCACAGCTGGTGTAGAGGTAGAGTAAACGTTATCAAGCTTAAAAGTTAGAACTACTGAAGCAAAATTACAAGGACAGTCTGCTGTAATTATAATTAACACACACACACACACACACACACACACACACACACACACACACACGTACCTGCCGTTGCGATACGCCATCTCCAACTGGTTCTTGTCCAGTTTGTCTTCTTTCTCTGAAACAGCAGCAGACGAATAAATTTAGAAAAGTCTTTTTTTAACAAGACCAAATTGACCCAAATCAGGAAAAAAACAACTTTAAATAAGCCAGTGGAGTAAGATAATTTGACTCAATATTACACTAATTGTGCCACAAACAAGCTGTTTTCACCTATTAAGATTCCAGGTATTGCTGTGAACAAAAAAGTACAAATGAAGTGCAAAACACACTTGAAAGCTTGAAATTCAACAGCATTTTTTGCAGGTAGTTCAAGCAGATGTGACTCACATACTACATTTCCCAGAATGCACCAGTTTATTATCTGTATCGTTTCCATCCTCCTCTTTTTCTCTTTTTTCCTTTTTTTCCCCCGTTAAAGGCAGGTTTTTTTAGGAAGTGTGAGCTATACAAATAAAGTTAACCTGCCATGACTTGACCTTACATGCTGCAGCTTAAAGGACATCATCAGCTTTTCCAGTTTGTGCGTTCAATAATAAAAAAAAGCCTCCAACAACAGCGTTTCTGCAGCACAGATCCAGCTCGTACCGTGGTCGTCCTCCGCGGCCTCGGCGGCGTCCGAGTCCTGGTGGCTGTCGGCCAGGCCGGTGCAGATGAGCTGCTGCAGGACGGCCTCGGCGATGGGCATCACCATGGCCGTGGTGGACGTGTTGCTGAGCCACATGGACAGGAACACGGTGCAGCACATGAAGCCCAGCACCAACCTGGATCCAGTTTAATGCAATGTTAGCAATTAGACCCATATAGATGTTTTACTGTGTAAACCACAGGAGACAGTGTATGTAATTATGCCCTAAAGCAAGCAGCCATGACTTATGTGAAGTTGTGATGTCACAACTGTATGGTCATCGTCCATACCCACTCATTTAGAGCTATTCAATATTGGCCAATCAGAGGGGAGAAGCTTGAGAAATGAGTTAGTCTGGACCTGATGGTCTACACCTAGTTAGTCTGGACTGATGGTCTACACCTAGTTAGTCTGGACCTGGTGGTCTACACCTAGTTAGTCTGGACTGATGGTCTACACCTAGTTAGTCTGGACTGATGGTCTACACCTAGTTAGTCTGGACATGGTGGTCTAAACCTAGTTAGTCAGGACATGGTGGTCTAAACCTAGTTAGTCTGGACATGGTGGTCTACACCTAGTGAGTCTAGACCTGATGGTCTACACCTAGTTAGTCAGGACCTGGTGGTCTACACCTAGTGAGTCTAGACCTGATGGTCTACACCTTGTTAGTGAGGACCTGGTGGTCTATACCTAGTGAGTCTAGACCTGATGGTGTACACCTAGTTAGTCAGGACCTGGTGGTCTACACCTAGTTAGTCAGGACCTGGTGGTCTACACCTAGTTAGTCAGGACCTGATGGTCTACACCTAGTTAGTCAGGACCTGGTGGTCTACACCTAGTTAGTCAGGACCTGGTGGTCTACACCTAGTTAGTCAGGACATGGTGGTCTACATCTAGTTAATCTGGACATGGCGGTCTACATGTAGTTAGTCTGGACATGGTGGTCTACGCCTAGTTAGTCAGGACCTGATGGTCTACACCTAGTTAGTCTGGACATGGTGGTCTACACCTAGTTAGTCAGGATCTGGTGGTCTACACCTAGTTAGTCTGGACCTGGTGGTCTACACCTAGTTAGTCAGGACCTGGTGGTCTACACCTAGTTAGTCTGGACCTGGTGGTCTACACCTAGTTAGTC
Source organism: Eupleurogrammus muticus (assembly GCA_036785175.1). Lineage (NCBI taxonomy): Eukaryota > Metazoa > Chordata > Actinopteri > Scombriformes > Trichiuridae > Eupleurogrammus > Eupleurogrammus muticus. The sequence continues at coordinate 17,040,119 of JAYKQN010000022.1, read as the reverse complement.
AGGACCTGGTGGTCTACACCTAGTTAGTCAGGACCTGATGGTCTACACCTAGTTAGTCAGGGCCTTGTGGTCTACACCTAGTTAGTCTGGACCTGGTGGTCTACACCTAGTGAGTCTAGACCTGATGGTCTACACCTTGTTAGTGAGGACCTGGTGGTCTATACCTAGTGAGTCTAGACCTGATGGTGTACACCTAGTTAGTCAGGACCTGGTGGTCTACACCTAGTTAGTCAGGACCTGATGGTCTACACCTAGTTAGTCAGGACCTGGTGGTCTACACCTAGTTAGTCAGGACATGGTGGTCTACATCTAGTTAATCTGGACATGGCGGTCTACATGTAGTTAGTCTGGACATGGTGGTCTACGCCTAGTTAGTCAGGACCTGATGGTCTACACCTAGTTAGTCTGGACATGGTGGTCTACACCTAGTTAGTCAGGATCTGGTGGTCTACACCTAGTTAGTCTGGACCTGGTGGTCTACACCTAGTTAGTCAGGACCTGGTGGTCTACACCTAGTTAGTCTGGACCTGGTGGTCTACACCTAGTTAGTCAGGACCTGGTGGTCTACACCTAGTTAGTCTGGACCTGGTGGTCTACACCTAGTTAGTCAGAACCTGGTGGTCTACACCTAGCTAGTCAGGACCTGGTGGTCTACATTAATTATCAGGAGTTCATCATACAGCAGGATGATCCAGATTCTACCTCTGAGCTGCCAGATGAGACATAAAACTACAGATTTCACATTAAAACCTGAGAAAACAAGTGTTGTGGAACTTTGAATCGTCTGTGTAGCTCCTCACATTCCGGGCTTGGCCCCCGCGATCATCACCATGCGCAGGGCGATGCGTTTGTGCAGGTTCCACTTCTCGATGGAGGCCGCCAGGCAGATGACCCCCATCAGCAGCAGCGTGGTGTCTTTACAGTATTCTGCTGCCACCTGGACACACAGTCACACAAATACTCAGTTGCTATATTCTATTCATCACTTTCAGAATATATAAATGTACAGAGACTTTACAAAATGATCCAATTATCAGTTGGGGCTCAACTTTTTTTCCAATACTCCTTATTTATTAACATGTATTTCTATTCTAATCTATTTATTATTCTATTAGGCAGGTCCAAGAAATATTTCATTATCCAGGGTTTAAGTATATCCTATAGTTTATCCAATAGTCCAATAAGAACTATTGGATAAAGTCAAATTGACTGATTGATGGTTCTAATATCAATTTACCATATAATTCATATTCATTTATGCTGATGATGATGGTTAAAACTGTTAAAATAAGTAATGCCAGTGTTTCAAATAAACATGTAATATGAAACTGCCATTATTTTCCAGGATAACTTAATAATTTCCAAAACTTTTCATATGCTTTCCATCAGAAAACTGGTCAATCATCTTACAGGTTTTCCAGGTCACCTGATAATTACAGTGAATTGCATATGAGAGAAATTAATTCAATTAAATCAAAAAAATATCAAATGATTTCCTGAGTGACAGATAGCTCATTTATTATCGGTAATTTATTAATTCCTGGTCTTTTTGTGTTTTTCTAGCACTAAGCTATTAATTTTATTGAATTAAAATATTCATATCTATAGCTGTGGTATCAAGGATACTTACATCTTTAGGATATCTTGAATATGTTGTTTTAATCTTTGTCAGAATTTCGATATTTTCATAAATTGCCAAACTTGCCACATTTTCTCCTAATATCCCGAATAGCACCATTTAATTTATTTAGGGTTTCTTCTTTGCAGAAATTATGTATATTGCAATGAGTCTCTTCAAATGTGACATTTTTATCATTTATAAAACACGCAAACATGAGTGTTGACCGGCACAGAATTAAAAGTTGGTGTAATTGTCTTCATACAGTAGGTCTTGTGTCTTTTGCTTTTGGGATCAACACTTACAGTTTGCCGTTTGTTCTCTTTAATCTGCTCTACTTCCCACCCGCAGGGTTCACGGCCTGGCTGCGTTATATAAGCCGGCGTCTCCTCACCTCTCACCTCGAAACTCCTGCACTTCCTCCAGCACGGCGTCGCCCTTTCTGTCATTCACACGCGCCCGATGGACGGTTTTAAATAATTGATAATGAATGCAAAGTGGTCGTTTGAAGAAAAACACTGCTTCTGTTTCTTTCTGCAAAAACAGAGTGTCTCTAAAAACCTTGACGATGAGGGCAGCTACCATTTATTTTTGTAAAAATAAAAATGACTAATAACCTAATAAATACTTTGCAATAAAGTTTTTTAATTTACAATTCAATGCATTTTGCAACTAACACTTATTTAACAAGTAGTTGATCATCTGTTTATGAAAAATGTCAATAATTGTTTTCTATAAGTGAAGCATTTACTTGTCCTGAAGGAAGCTGGGTTTTCTTTCTACAAAATAAAAGCACAAAAATTATGAATGAAATAATCATTCCAGCTGTAGTCCTATATTTCAGAATAAAAGCTGCAGTATTCTGTTTATAGGCAGTTGATCTCCTTAAAAACTTTATTTATTAATTTTTAAAATAGACATACTAATTATTTGTTTCGAGACAAAACCGAGTCTCGATGCTTTTTAATAACGAGTTGTGGAAAAGCTTCGCCCGATCACATGTGGGTCTATTTTTACTGTTGCGTGCAGCACTTCAGTATCGTTGCATAAATCTCTGGCATATTTACAGCGTAAGGAGCGGCTTACGGCCACATTAACAGGCAGCTTTGTCACTTGTGGCACTGTTTGTCAACGCGATTTCGGTCACATGAGGCGCCCGGCACGGCTCACCTTCCAGGTTACGCTGACATAGACTAAATTAATAAATAGGAAGGCTGATAGTAAAGGTGAAGAAGAAGAAGAATTTGACCAAAGAGAGAAGTCAGAAATGTAAGAATATGAAGAAACATTAGTGAGATGATGGTGATGAGCACCAGGTTAATTGGGTTCACACAGCTAATTCACACTGGAACAGTAAATTAATGCTGGATCATAATTAAACTCACAATCTGGAAACTAACACATATCTCTGTCTATTATGAACCTCTCGCTTGAAGCCCAGTGGAGTAGTCCACAGCCCAGAAAGGCCTTTCACCCATTTTTCTCCTTCTCTGATCTGGACTTACTGTATCTGCATATACAACAATCTGATCAGCTGACTCTGGTACTTCCAGCCCATTAACACGCCATCACAACCAACCATATATCCCAGAGTTCACCACGGCCCAGACGCCGGTTCCCTGAATCGCTGTTATAATCCCTGTTCACCATCTGCTCTAAATAACACTTTTTCCCTATTTAGGTGGAACAAAGGTTGACTGATACTACAACAATATACATATATAATAAATACAGTATATATAAAACAGCTAAATTTAATATTTACATTATTTCTGCTTTGCTTACTGTTTTTATTTTAAAGGGACAGTGCACATACACAAAAGAAAATCCATATATGAAATACAGGTAGAAATGCTGAAGTAATCCGCAATTCATTAATCCCATTACCAGATGTGCTTTTACCAGCACTGAGTGGAATTTAAGAGAAATGGACCCAAAAGAATCGTTGAGGTTTTAGATTAGCCCAGAATAGACAATCCAAACCACAGAGATAGATTCAGCTGCCATAGTTTTACACACTCTAGATGCTCAGTTGGCTGCATCCTGCAACCCTACCACTAGATGTCACCAGACATTACATACAGTACCTTTAAAAATATCTTTAATCATCAATATCTTTTTTTCTTTTTATTCTAATAGCCAAATATGACCTATAGTTATGTCCTACATCATTGCACATTAAACAAGGGAGACAAATATGGCGGCATCTCTTCAATCAGAATCACCGGTAAACTCTTTGCGGGATGTTAACTGAACAGGCTCAGCCAAGCATGCCAGGGCCACCAGCAACTACACTTTAGTACCAAATTCACTAATTTCAGTATTACCATCAACCTGTTAAAACTCAGCAGCCTTGATATTTTTAGGGAAGCTTAGAGGACAAAGACAAACCTACAGTCCACATGAAGGTGCAGGTGCATGGAGCCTTTGTCATTAGCACACTCCTGTATTGTAGTGAATCCTGAACCACAGCTAAGCAGCTTCTTGAGGCCCATAACAGGCCTCACCTGTAAACAGGATCACACACAGCAGTCCAGGAGAGTTTGCACTCTCTACCGAGGCGGGGACTGGCTTGGACAATGGATGGATCCTGAAGGACATTCTCCTTTTCTGGCAAGAAGTAAACTGACCAAGGATGTTTGCAAGCAAGACGTAAAGTCCTTCAACATCTACTCTGAAGATGCTTCATTTCAATTATCAATTATTATTATCCCTTGGCTCAACACAATCAAAGAGACCAAAGAGGAAGCAACAACAGAACGCTACCACCCTGTAGTGTTGTATCTCTCTTTTCGTGTTTGAATCAGACTCACCTCGCTGGATTTGAGGACCCCAAAGAGCGGGTAGAGGAAGGCCGGGACCAGGGCGGCAGCACCGAGGGGAACGGCCTCGGACACCCAGTAGACGGCCGTCACCATCAGGACGTATGCACAACATGCCTCCTGCAAGCAGAAAAACACAATTTTTTTATTAAAACCAACAAGGGGGTTATCTTTTTGCCGGCATTTGTTTGTCTGTTTGTTAGCAAAATAACTCAAAGATTTTTGGCCGGATTTTTGTCAAATTTTCAACAAATGTTGCTACTGGTACCATTACCAGATGGTAAAATTTTGGTAGCGATCCAAAAGAAATCCTGGTTTCTGGATCATTTTGAATCATATGTTGTTCGCAGGGATTGAGGTGAAATCGTTTGGAGCCCCCTGGTGGTGAAATCTTGCACCTGCCTAGTATAAGACAACAATGTTGGGGGGTGGACGCCTGTTCTTTCAGAGTGATTTTCTAGTTTCGACTAGAATCCATTGTTCTTTCTTGGCGTGCTAATGAAAGCAGTCACCACCCCACACTTTTTCTATTGTGCAAGTAGAATTTTATTTTAAAAAAAGAACAGTGTCGAATACTTGCCAAAAATGAGAGCCATAAAAGGGGCCAAATTATGGATTTTACTTCATTTTACTGAATCATATAGAGCCTCTTGTGCCAATATAGGACCCCTCTATTCATCAGTTCTTAAATCCACTCCTCTAAACAATAGACAGTGTCTATTCTCACCATTAGCTTCTATTTTTGCTAAAGAGCCTGGGGAGAATCTAAAGAAAATAGAACCTATGGCTCCCAACCTCTGACCAGGTCTTTTGACGCCTTTACCCAACACACACCCAGATTCTATTCTTACGAGATCTACATCCACATGATGATTCAAAAGAACCGTAATACTGCATAGTTTATGTTGTCAAAAGGTGACATTCAACAACTGCTGTAGATGCTGTGGTTGTGCAGCATGCATCTCAACTAGTAAACTATCACTCACACACACACACACAGATATTACATTAATCTGCTTCTGGTTGTCCAATATCACCGTGCCAGCCCCTCACGCTGCTTTGTTGCACCACCAGCGGGTTCAGTGACAACCTGAAATAGTTGGAGGGATTAAACCAATAACACATCAGACAAATTTAAGCCAACACTCGCCACTGATTTCACTGTTGGAAATTCTGCACGTGTTTTCCAACCAGGGTTTTTATTAATCTGGGGTTTTGGACAGAGTCGCCGAGCAGGTTCTGCTTCTGCTGCATGCTTTTACGTAAGATGGAACATTTGGTAAAACGTCTTTTAGCCTCTTACAGGTAGTTTAATTGCACATATAGAAACTCATGCCTTTTAAAGTGGGAGGAATCCCTAATGTCTAGTCTCATCTCTAGTTTTAGAATTTGTGAAGTATGAGAAGTAGAAAACTTATTAGCAGTATTATCTGAACTTGGATGGTCTCACTTTGGGGTCTCACAGGAAACGTGAGGTAATCCTGCCTCATAATGGGATTAGAACAGAGCACAGGATCTGACTGTTGAGGAGTGGGAAGAGGAAGATTGGAGGGTAAAGGTGCAGATAACAAAAAGAGATAAACACCAACGGATGGACGCTTCTCTTCCTTCTTTGCTTTCAGTCACTATCTTTGTTTCTGAGAACTCATTAGTCGTGTTCGTTGTGAGAAAGTGAGCGGAGGAGGACGCCACCAGCAGAGGGAGAGACAGACCACAGGTCGGCCATCATCGATTATCGGTTTGTGATTATCGGGAACACAAAGACCTGCAGCTCAAACTGTTCTGGTGCTGGCTCAGCAGAAACCGCTCTAGACTTTATCCTGGGACGTGTCAACAAGTCAATTCATGCTGCTCGACACATTTTGTGTGTGTGTGTGTGTGTGTGTGTGTGTGTGTGTGTGTGTGTGTGTGAGTGTGTGTGTGTATGTGTGTGTCAATTTCTTTTGATTATTTTCATATTAAAAGGAAACAGCTGCTGTTAACTTTATTATTATTATTTTTTTTTAATCTAGGCAAAAGTTGAGTTGATTTTCCGAGGCGTGTGTGTGTGTGTGTGTGTGTGTGTGTGCGTGTGTGTGTCTGTGTGTGTGTGTGTGTGTGTGTGTCGCAGCAGGCTTCACTACTTTTACACTGCCAAGGCTAAAAGGTTGAAGCCCCGACGGAGCTTTCTAAACTAATCACATCAGGTTTTTCGTCTTTTTTTTTTTTTTTTCCTTAAATCTCCAAGGCAGAGAATCAAAGCAGCGGTTACGCAACCATCCCGGCCGTTTGGCGGCAAATCGGGATTTTGAAAACAATCCTTTCCGTGCAGGGGGGGGACGCTGTGGGTCAATATTGAATGTACTGCAGGAGGAACACTTGTTCTCACTCAGAAGTACCTCAACAGTGGAGATTAACCCATGAATGTACCTGAATACCCGCTTATAATAATAAGTAATTTTATTATAATAATAATGGTGATTTATCGGACAGACCCACGTCTCGTTTCTTTTGCTCTGTGCAAATTATGATGATTTAAGAGAAATATTCTGGTGGTCAAATGATTAAAAAAGAGGAATATCTGTTAAACTATAAGAAGCCACCGTGACATTGGTGTCATCACGCTGTTAAATTAACTTTATGTATAATAAACTGAATGACAAGAATATGAGGTGACAATGAATATATATATATATACACATATATTTTACCTGTTCTGACACCAGTTGTTTAATACATTTATAATATAAAAGGCTTTTAATTTTTTTTTATTTATAATATAAAAGGCTCTATAATAGGAAAAGGCTTTTAACCATAAAATAATCATTATAAACCTCATAATAAGCAAAAAAGTTAACGAGCTGCTCAATTAATTTAGCTGATTCATTTATTTTTGTATTAATATAGTTTCTGTTGTTACATAATTTGTAGTAAAAAGTCACCAGCAAAGTTATAAATGTGATATATGTTGAGAAAATGCAAATAAAAAGACTAAATGTGTGCTACTGCACTTTTCAAATGAGGAATAAATTTACATTTACAATAATAAAACATCACACTGGGATTTAGCACTAAAAAAATATAAGTTTTATAAATGTGTGTTCTCTGTGTGGTCTATTTGGTCTGTTTTGATAAATGGATCTGGCTTCTAATGGTTCACTTTCATGTGAATAACTTCATTTTAAAATCTTGGAAAAGAAGATTGAATTAATTTTACTTTATATTATTCAGCCAAACGCCTCAATTGCTGAACTCTGGTCACGTCTACTTTATATTATAGCATCATGTGAATGTATGCATGACACAATACTAACACATTAATCACATTAATATATACACACACACATGCAGACAGCTGTGGGGGAGCCAGATGTGTATTCAGGGATGCAGGAAGTGTAACTGCTGACGTCAGTCTTTGTCTCCTCACGTAACACAAACTCATTGATTGTCTCATCAACTCTGTTATCAGTTGTCAGCTTAAGAAAAGGAGATCATTGGTATTTAGAACACACACACACACACACACACACACAGATCAGGTCACAGCTGCTCTATCAACTACGTCCCCTGAACCAATCAGCTGAGAGCTCGACAGGTAGATAACACACAGTAAACACTGAGAGGAAGACACACAACTAACAGAAAACTGCTTTATTTACCGTTGTAACTGGTTTGACTTGGTTTTAAACCTGAAAGATGAGCAATAACTTCATCTTTTGTCATAGTTTTAATTGAGAGATGCCAAAGCAGCAGAAAACTATAATTAATCATTACTATAATAAAACAATGGTCTGACCTTTTTGACCTTTGGCCAATTTAATTTTTGCTCAACTCAGGATAGAAATAAGCTTGACTTGAGCAATTCAACAAGCAAGAAAAAATAAATCTGCAGCCAAATCTGCAGAAATAAAGGAAGTTCCAGGATCTTCATCATTAAACATTTGTCATCACTTCATTGTGAATTAGTCATGTAATGTAATGTCAGTTTAGAGTTTTCACTATGGAATGAAAGGACAGTTTAATCCAGGTTTAAAGTTGAATAAAGTCACACTAGAATGTTCAGGAATTGGACTAAAGTCACTTTATTCTTTAATGTATGTCTACAGTCACCCACTGTTAAGACCTTTTTAATTAAAATGATTCATAAATAAAATATTACTTGGGCCGTTATTTTAATGGAATGATATTGTAATATTATAAGTGCCAGAAAACAGAAACATGATGAAATATATCTGTAAATACTATAATTGAGGAGACAGAAGTTGTCTAAATATAAATATATATAAAGAACCTGCTGCAGCTCGACTCCTGTTTTCATGCAGTGACCCGTTAACATGAACGGGGATGCAAAATGGTGCAAACGAGAATTCCTGCACCTCTGTTTCTGTTTCTCCTTCTTCTTCCATTTTCTCTGACCTGGCCTGACTTCATCCAGCAGATGTACTGTTCTGCTGCAGCTGGACACAGTACCGCTCCAAACACACACACACACACACACACACACACGCTGTCACATTCCCCGAACAGTCTGGGGTCCCTGATGTCGTAAGGACGCCACGTGGGGCCCGAAATCCCGCGGATCGATTATATAACTTAATTGCCCGTCGGATTGTTTCTTTCTTTTTCTTTGTAGTGGACTTTCTGTTCTGTTCTCTCCTTCTTTTTTTCCCTCGCGTCCACCTGCCGCCACGTAACCACGCCGGCTCCCGATTGGCCGACGGACAGCTGGCGACGCTGTGATTGGTTAATGATTTCCCTAAGAAACACAAGAGCCCTCTTTGTGTGAAAACAAATGAACACACACACACACACCTGTCACTTCCAGTGAGAATAACTCCTCTAAATAAGTCCTGAAACATATAAAACGTCATAAAAACTTAATTAGCGCACGTTAAAGCCTGATTACTGGAATTAAAGGTTTTTGTGGAAGCGTTTAAACATCAAAATGCGGTTGAGAAACATTCATCCTCAACAGGAAGATTTTGTTTTTGGGTTGTTTTTGTTTTTTTACAGGAATTGAAGCATTCTGGACTGAGAGCGCGTTAAGGAGTAAATGACGTTTTATCTGCTCCACTAATCACACACAGAGCTGAGATTTACTCGCTGAGTGTGATCCTGCTTTACTTCCTGAATCACACACAAACAACCTGACACGCTCTTTACAATCTACTAATATTCCAACATATGTAAAAGTCTGTGGTCAAACAAAGTCTGTCACACGTGGGATGAACAGCTTTAATCCGCGTCTCAAACGTGAGGTCACTTCCTCTCTACGGACATCAGGCACTAAATATCAGATTGTGTGAAATAAATCACAAAATTTATGTTTATATTTATATTATATTCAATATTAACCCTGTGTGTTGCATTAATGCATTAAAAAAAAAACTTAAATAACACTTTACAATAGAAAGAAGCTTAAAACTCTTGTTTTTTTTACCAAATAAATTCAATAGACATTTTAGATAAATTATAATTTAGAACTTTTGAAACTTCAGAGAGGAGTAAGAAGCTGCAGCGATTAGTCGATTAATCAATTAGTTGCCAACTATCAAATTAATCACCAACTATTGTAATAAGTAAATTTTTATGATAAAATGTCCAAATTCTCTGGTTCCAGCTTCTGTTCTGATTATTTCCTGGTTTCTTTATTCTTCTATAATAGTAAACTGATGATCTTTGGGTTGTGGATGAAAAAAGACATTTTAGGTTGAATCTTCATCATCGTTCCAGTGATCGATTAATTTAGTCTTACTTGCGACTCCTCATATGAGAACAGAATCATCTCCTCGTCCTATGAGGCAAAAAGTGAACTAGTGCTTTAAAGCTTTTAGTTTCACTGCATTTCTTATTTCACTGGACATTTCTCCTCTCACGGCACAAAAAAACTAATCATTTGGCCTCACACACACACACACACACACACACACGCAGCAGCACAGAAAAACACACTTTATTCCAGAAGGTGAACCCTTGCACTGATTGGATTTGTGCTGATTGAGATAATCCTATTGTTTCAGCTGCAATTTCAGCCTCTGTGGGGAAAAATGTGAATGTGGGCTGGTGTACGAGAGGCAGATCTTCTCTGTTACACACACACACACACACACACACACACACACACACCCCTCTCCTCCATCTGATCTCCATCTCATCAACATGTCGCGACGTCTCCTCTCCACACAGGGCTCAGCTGATGGTCGGCACAGCTCAGGGCAGGCGTTCATCAAACACAAAAAGACAGTGAGCCTTTGATTGATTCTCCCTCTCACACACACACTCACACACACACACACACTCACACACACATCCTGTCAGCAGCACACTGCTGCAGCACCAACATCAACCAGGAGCCTCAACAACAGCTCATCTGCTGTACTGGATGTTTACTAGGTATTTATTAAAGATAAATTATCTCACTTATGTATGACTAGTTTAGGATTTCCTATGTTTTAAAGTGTTTCAATAAAAATTAAGTTGCATGTTTAGTTTTTTTTTAATTGTATGTTGGCACGCACTCGTACATTAATCCCCTATGAGACATTTGATGAATTCTAAGTGGTTTTGAGCCAGAAGTGAGGAAGTGAGCACGCTGCCCAGCCTCAACAGCAGCTGGTTCTGGTGGTGCACCACGTGTGTACTCACGCTGGTGGGGTGGATGAGCGGCAGCGGCAGCAGCGACAGAGGAATGAACACCACGACGATCAGCTTCCTCGCCCTCCACAGCTTCCTGAACACGTCCATCCTGGCTGCGGCCTCCAGCCTCATGGGTGACCCGGGGCTCTGGGTGGGACGGGTCGCGTGAACGGGTCACCGGAACCTGGGACCGGCGCGCGCGTAAAGCTGCGGTGTTTGGCTGCGCGCTTTTACGCACGGAGCGGGGACGGTGAGCTGCCTCCGGGAGGTGAGTGGCTGCACTTTGTCTGACTAATCTGACTTTTACTTTGGCCGAGTCTGACTCTGATGCCATGAACTGGACCCGGAACCCGCTCAGCCAGCCCGCCGCGGCGCCTCCGGCTCTTCCTCTGTGCGCTTGGCTCCAGGTGAGGCTGCCGCTGCATTTATGAGGCTGGATAGGTATGCTAATTAACCACGGTTAACCCCGCCCCCCGGCTGCCTCACATCCAATCAGGACTGAGTAAAGTTTGGATAAGGGTGTGTGTGCTTGAGTCTAGTGGTTTTCTGCAACAAAACTTTTTCTCTCCAAAAGCTTTTCAACAAGAAGAAAATAAGAACAATGGACAAATTAACAAAGTAGAATATTTGGGATGCTATTAAATAATGCATTTTTAAAAGTAATAAATAAAACTAATAATTTAATAAAACTAATATTCTACAGAGACGAATATGAAAGACATATAGGACATAGAAATAAAATATCAGAGTATAGCATCAGATTTTAAGTCATTTAGTCTGAATGTATATGAACAAAAATAAAAGTATTTGTGTTTCCTAATGCTATCCCGAAAGTACAAAATTCAAAGTTTCTAAATGTTCCTAAAACTTCCAAAGTCGTTTAACATCACAAAAAAACTACTATTCAGCTAATCTGATCATGTCCTGCAGGAGGAACTATAATGGCTGCTCCGTTTCCATAATTATTCAACTTTTTTTGGTCCCAAATGATAAAATAAAACTTAAAAATGATGCTTTAAATGACAAATGCAGCGATGCATTAAAAAGAGTCATCGTGCAGCCTCACGCTGCCCTCTGCAGGATCTCTGGTGTCTGCGCCTGCACCGAGTAAAGGAAACTTCCACCATTTCATCAGGTAACAAGTAGAAAATGTAGGAAAAAAAGCCTCAAGATACGTGAACGAAACAGATGCACAATTCTCAGCAGTGGTGGAAAAAGTTCTCAGTAAAACCTCTGAAAATACAGTAAAGTCCTGCATCTAAAAGTCTGAGTATATATAGTTACAAATCTAGAAAATCTATAGCAGTTACTGATATATTAAATATGTTTAATCTCTATTAATACAGTTTTAAATTCATGTTGTTATACAGAGTCGGCTCATCCTGTGGTTAATTTGGACTTTTCTCTAATCTAATCAGGAAGGGAACAGTAGATAAAATGAAACCACATGAGACGTCTCAACTGTCTCGAGCTCTTTAACAACGAAGAGTCACTTACAAACTCATCATTTACAAACAAGAAGCTCTTTTCTTTCCCTTTTCTATTTTCCCTCTTTTGTCCGGCTGCTGTCACACACTCAGTGTTTGTCTGGTTTCACCACGTCAGTAAGCGGCAGCTCGACAGGCGACTTTGGCCTATATGATGATATATGATGATATATGATGATATATGATGATATATGATGATATATGATATATGATGATATATGATGATATATCACGATATATATGATGATATATGATATATGATGATATATGATATATGATATATGATGATATATGATATATGATGATATATGATGATATATGATGATATATGATGATATATCACGATATATATGATGATATATGATATATGATGATATATGATATATGATATATGATGATATATGATATATGATGATATATGATATATGATGATATATGATGATATATGATGATATATGATATATGATGATATATGATGATATATGATGATATATGATGATATATGATGATATATGATATATGATGATATATGATGATATATGATGATATATGATGATATATCATATATCATATATCATCATATATCATCATATATCATGATATATCATATGATATATCATGATATATGATATATCATGATATATGATGATATATGATATATCATGATATATGGTGATATATGATATATGATATATGATGATATATGATGATATATCATCACATATCATCATATATCATCATATATCATATATCATCATATATCATATATCATGATATATGATATATCATGATATATTATGATATATGATATATGATGATATATGATGATATGTGATGATATATCATCATATATGATAAATGATGATATATGATGATATTGCAGCGTTCCTGCAGCGTGGCGAGGAGCTGTCCACGCTGCTGTGGTGCTGAAGCTGCTGCTTCATCCATGAACATATCTGGCGTTTTTTATTGTCGCATCCCATAGATGGATCATTCCACTTATTTCAGTATTGTTTTTGCCTGATTTGGGTGAATTTTTGACTGTTTAATCCTTTAATAATATTGTGTTGTGATTTTTTCTTGCTTTTTATCTTATATTTTTATTATACTTATTAACTCATAATTTGATGATTTTTTTTTTTACCTTTTAGCTCATATTCTAGATAATAAACTGGAATACTTCTACTCAATATTGGACTCATCTTACCAAAAATATGTATTTTTTTGCTAAAGTTATCAGTCATAATGTCACTGTGAAACACAAAGTCTGAACTCAGTTTTTTATGGACGCATCATTCCAAAAAATGGAAAAGATGTTCTGCAGTTGGCCTATTCAGTTTCTTGGGAAATTCAATTGATTTCCAATAGAATTCAGGCAAAGTTCAGAGCTGTGCAGTTTCCTGGCTGCTATTGAAGGAATTAACATGTTAAAATAAAGGTGGGTTCAGCATTGAGTTTTATAAATAAATCACAGAAAATAGTTTAATATAATATCAGTAGTAGGAACTATTATATATTTATTTAGATTGGAGTTGTTTGTGGGATTATTTAATTGGGTTTTACAGAAAATGTTCATGTTCAGTCTGATTTCTAGGATTTTATGGACTAATAATTGATCTCTGAAGTCAATCATTGAACTTTTTAAGTATTTAAAACACTATTTTAGATTTTTTTGGCATTATTTTAGCTAAATTTGCTCTTTATTCTGACTCTTTTGCATCTTGCATGTTGTCTTGATCTCCTCCATAAATCTGAGTCAGCATCATATTTATTGTGGTTTACAGTCAATTATAAGCCATTAAATCCTGTACATACAGAACATGCATGAGAGCACGAGGTGGCCCAGAGGTCAAGCTGCAAAATCACCCACAACCACAAGGTGGCGCTGTTGGACTGAAATATTCCTCTATTTCTAATTTTATGGTCACATTTCCTCAAATGCTTTTATAACTATATTTCAATTCCAATTTACACAGTTTGTATGCTTTATGTTGTAAAGTGTTCTGAAAGGTGGTATATAAATAAAGTTTATTATTATTAATGATGCAACAGAAACAATTCATTTGAGCTGATGAATTATTTAAAGGTCCCATATTACAGAAAGGCAGGTTTTAATTGCTTCTGTGGCTGTGAGGAGGTGGAGGTGTGAACCAGCCAATCAGAGCAGAGGCTGCTTATTAATATTAACGAGACACAAAACGAGCTCCTCTCTCTGGAGAAGAAACAACACACATGAACTTTTGGCTCCTTAAACCACAAATATTCATTAAACATAATATTTGAGATGTTATGATCCATTTAAGCCTTTTAATATGTTTTTTTTTACTTTTCCTATCAACGAGGCGCCGTGAATAAAACAGCGTGAACGTGTGAGTCGTCTGTATATTATCACACCAAACGTTAGTAAATCTTATTTCCCAGGCCTTCCTAATTTAATTGGCAGGCAAACCCTTAGAATAAAATAAAATGACAAATTTGCTGCTGAGCTTCTTCTTCCTTAAACGCTTAAATTGCAAATAACAAAACAAATCAGAGCGAGTAAATTATATTTCAGTCTTACTCGATCTAAAGGAGAAAATTAAAAATCTATTCTGATGAAGCGGCTCTGCAAACAAACCAAAAGTAAGTATTTGCATCAGAAGATGTTTTTCAGCCTTAAATACAGCTTTTTAATGCAGAAACTACACATCTCCACTGTTTCAGTGCAGAAACTTGTAAAGCTCATTTGTTTGCACTACATAGTTTGTTTTATAATTAATGTGCTTATGTTTTATTGATGGTAAAAATGCTGCAGGGAGCTTATTAAGGACAACGTACAACATATGATAAAAAAAAATAATTGAAAAAATAGATAAACTGAAGACACTTTAATATAATGTCCACAATGGTGAAAATCACATTTTACCAGAACAACAGCCATTAAATGTTAATGTTATTTAATTAATGTTATTTATTATTACTATAGCACAGCAAACATCTATACCAAATAAACTCAAAATTAATTAAATATGCAATAATGAATTTACAGTTGTATCATTATTTTAAGGATTTTTTAAATTTATTTTTGTGTTTTGTGTTTTTGGGTTGAAAAATATGCTTTAAAATATTTTTTTCCAATTTAATAAAACTTTTAAAGCGTCAGGTCGTGAGTTTTCAACATCTCACATGTGAAGTTTTACCAAAAAATCAAAAATGCACTGATTCTTCTTTTAAATGATTCATATGCTAATTAAAACATACTTGTGTAGAGTAGAGTCTGCATTTCCAATTACACTAAATATATCAATAAGTTCAGTTTAAACCCAGAAACCACAAAGTCGACACCATTATTTTCCTCTTTACGACAGATACACGGCTGCTGGTGGATTTTTTTTTTGTTTCTTGCTGAGATTTATCACAAAGTTTTGCTCCAACATTTCAAGGTGTCACTTCATGTGCATTAAGGGCATTTCCCAGAATTACCACAATTAAAGCCTGACACTTAAATCTGGTCTCATCTCCTGATTTACACTGATAGGACGGCGTGTGTGTGTGTGTGTGTGTGTGTGTGTGTGTGTGTTTCCCTTGCCTGGTGCGGCTGTAATTTGATGGCTTCATATAAAGTCTTGGATCGGTCCCGTGAAGCCTTTCCCTGTGTCCACTTTGGCAAAGCCGTGGCTGTAAATAATGCAGCTCGGCCCAACGTTTGATAGATGGCACTTTTCTCTGGGCTAAAAGCGGCGGATCTCACTTCATCTGTCTTTTTTTTGTCTCCCTCTCCCTTCTCTCTGATTGTTTTCCTGCAGCTCTCATGCCATCGCTCACGTTGTCTGCTCCTTCCTTCGCTCTTTAATTGCTCTTTTCTTTTCCTGCTCTATCTCTCTCTCTCTTACTTTCTCTTTCTCCTATTTTTGGTCCCAGATGTGTCAATTATTCACGAGTTTGCATGGACTTTCTGACAGAGAGAGAGAGATATCAACTGGAACTATCAGGTTCACATCACACCTGAGTGTCTAAAGTAGCTGTGTGACACACACACACACACACACACACATGCAACACACACACACACATGTGGGAACAGCAGTCACGTTTCTCATCACATGGATAGGGGCGGTGGAAAAACTCCAGAGATTCAAAATCATCCCTGCAAATACCAGTTTATAGTCAGCACCCTGAACAGTTGAACCTCCTGAGAGATGAAGAAAAAAAAGTTTTTTTCTGGTTTTTGAACCAGGAAAAATTCCGTCAAGATTCTAATCACAATAAAAAGCATGTTTGGTTTCAGAGATACAGGCCAAAAATGAATGGGCAGGTCTCAGGAGGAAGAAAAGCCTTCTGTGGTTACCTGGTGGATAACTATGGTAAAAGACGAGCAAAAAACGTCTTATTTTACTATGATTTCAGCAATAAATTCCTGTAAATTCATACAAAAAAAACAATCCAAACTTTCACTTTACTTGTAAATAACTCTTGAATAATAACAGTGGTCTCAGTATTGTCTGAATGCAACAGCTACGCCTATAACCGTCCTAAACTCCAGGTGTAATAATCACAATACTCAAAGATAAGGTCAAGGCAAGGCAAGTTTATTTGTAGAGCACAATTCATACACAGGGCAATTCAAAGTGCTTTACAGTTACACAAAATCATAAAAGGAAAATCATAAAACATAGAATTCATCATTCATTTAAAAAAGAGTGAAGAGTGTAGATAAGATACTTTCAGTTTTCATATGCACGGTTAAACAGAACTGTTTTCAGCCTGGTCTTAAACATTGTCAGCGTTGAGGCCTGTCTCACATTCTCTGGAAGACTGTTCCAGAGTTTAGCTGCAGAAAACTGGAATGTAGCTTCACCATGTTTAGTCCTGACTCTGGGCACCTGCAGGAGACCAGTCCCTGAGGTTCTCAGGGTCCTAGATGGCTCGTATGGCTCTAACATGTCATAGATGTATTTTGGTGCTAGACCATGAAGAGACTTGTACACAAGTAAAGCTGTTTTAAAGTCTATTCTCTGAGTGACAGGAAGCCAGTGCAGAGACATGAGCACTGGACTAATATGGTCATATTTTCTGGTTCTAGTCAGGACTCGAGCTGCAGCGTTCTGAATGTTCTGTAGTTGTTTAACAGCTCGTTTAGAGAGACCAGTGAGCAGGCCATTGCAGTAGTCTAACCTGCTGGAGACAAATGCATGGATCAGTCTCTCCAAGTCTGGTTTAGACACTATATTTTTGAATTTGGCAATGTTGTTTAGATGGTAAAAGGCTGTTGATATTGTTGACTTTATGTGGCTGTGAAAGTTCAGGTCTGAGTCCATTAGCACCCCTAGAATTAGGTCACTATCACAATACTGTGGTTCTGTGACTCTGAGACGTCACGATATTTATGATTAAAATATAAAAATACACCTTAAAGGGACTTTTTTTTTTAATTTTAGTAAAAATAAATAAGATTTGGCATTAATGTATTTATATCAGATCAAGGGACGAAATATCACGATATATTGTGACACTTATTGGTATTTTGTCCAACTCTTAAGACTTCTCTGGTAAAACTGTGCACAAACATTCAATCTTTTTTTCTTTTCTCAACTAACAGTCTTCTCCACGTCTGAGATTTAGAGGATAACAATCACAATACTTGACAATGATAAGGATACTATCACGATATGTGATCCTGTGATGTCACGATATCTCTGACTAAAGAAGAAAAAGTACCTCTAATTAAAAAAAAATATTATAAAAATAATGATTTTCAAATTTGAAAATAAATTATATTTGGGTATTTTTAGTTTAATTTATGTAATGATATTGTATTGCAGGGGGTATCGCGATATATTAAGACACACACTATTTTGTCTCATTCCTGCTGCTATTTTGCTTCTCTGGGAAAACTGTGCACAATTTTATGCTCCAAACATAAAACTATGAGTTTAGATTTACTGTTCAGTCTTTTTTTCCCCCAACCAACAGTCCTCTTCACATATGACAATTACAGAGTAACAATAGTTGACCAACAACAAGGATACTATCACGATATGTGATCCTGTGACTCTGTGATGTCACAATATCTGTGACTAAAAAAAACTACCCCTCATGGAAAAAAGATTTAGTCCCATTCCCACGGCTTCTCTCTTAAAACTGTGCACAATTTTATGCTCCAAACACAAAAACCATGAGTTTAGATTTACTATTCAGTGACAATACAATATATAACATATATTTGACCAACAACAAGGATACTATCACGATATGTGATCCTGTGACTCTGTGACGTCACAATATCTGTGACTAAAAAACTACCCCTCATGGGAAAAAAGATAAAAAATAGAATGATTTTTAAATAAAAAATATGTATATTATTGGGACTATGTATTAATATCATATTGTGGGAGGAAGTATCGTGATATATCACGACTCACATATAGTGCTGTCTATTCTATTAGAACTTTTGTAGTTTATTTTCCTTACATGTTTTATTCTGTTGCTATTTTATTCTGCTGAACATCCAGTGGTGGCGTTAACTCCGGTTTAGAACAGCAAACGTTAATCTCCAAATCAAGACATCACACTATTTATATGCTGATTAGAAAAACGCAGAGAGAGAGAGAAGGCAGGTGAGAGGACAAGGCAAACGGGGTTGGGGGGGGGGGGGGGGGGGGTATCAGGAGTTAAGGCTGCATGAGTTACAGCTCAGCACAGCTCAGCGAACGAGTTGCTGTTATGCAAGAGCTCAGCGAGTCCAGCTGGAGATCAGGGGGAGAGAGAGAGAGAGAGAGACATAGAGAGAGAGAGAGAGAGCATTGGCGTGAGTGGCTGAGCTGTGTGAGCAGGCAGCAGCAGATTACAGCTGGATCCTTCACTTCCTTCCTCTCGTTTCTCCGTCTTCTCTCCCCTCTCCCCTCGCAGGACGCCAGCAGCACCATGCGCCTCGACACGGGGGAGGGATTCCTCTCCCCGGCCAGGGACTGAACGGGAGAAGAAAAAAAAAAGAAAAGAGAAGCTGGAGGAAGGGAGGAGGAGGACGGCAGGAAAAACCAGCAGAAGAGAAAGCAACAAGAAGGAGAAGCAGGATCTGTGTGTGTGGACGCTGTGATTTTCCTCCTCCTCCTCCTTCTTCTACCTGACCCCCCCATGCGTCCCAGGGGGGCGCCCGGCCAGCCCTGGACGTGGCTGAGCCCCCTGCTGTGCGCCCTGGTCCTGGCCGGGGGCTCCACGCCGGGCCCCGGGGCCACGCAGGACCCGGCCGGGACCACGGTCCAGCTGCAGCCGGACCTGCAGACCCACAACCAGACGCCCACGGAGGCTCAGACGGAGGCCGGGACGCCGGCGGCCACCAGCAACTACACAGGTCCGTGCTCCTGTTTGGAAAGTTTTCTCCTGCATGAAGTGAGTTTGGATGTAGATGCTGGCTGCACATGTGCAATAAGTAGAAGCTGAAAGGGAGACTCTCGGTGCTACACGTTGTTCTACCTGCTTCAGCAAATGTCAAAATCCAAAAGGTTTGTGTGAAAGCTCGTCTGATGTGAAAAGTGGGGACTCCACAACTTTTAGATATTTCGCTAAGTGATAGAATGAATGAAATTTCATGATATGCAATGCACACCTATTGGCCAAATGGGACCAAATTCATCATAGTTATCATAGTCGTCCATTAAATGTGGTTTAAATAAAGTTTTTTAGATATTAACTTATCCTGTGTGATATATGAACTTAATCCGAAGCGAAGCAGCGGTGCGGTAAACACAGCTTTACAGGGGGTAAACGGCTTAATTTGGTATGTTGGTCCCATGAAGGCTCAGTGAAAAAGCTGGTTTGAGTTTGTTCAAGTTGGTAGAGGAAAAAGTATTCGTTTGTGCATCTGAATCACACTGACGGGTGTGCAGCTGCATGCAAACTTGCAGTTTTCTTGTACACATCTAACACCAATCCAACTATAGAAGCACCAGTTTAGCACCAATCTGTACAGATTCTCTGCACTTAATAGTTATATGTCCAGACCTGCATGCAAACTTGCAGTTTAATAACTGTGCACATACTGTATTTAATACAAGTTTATGAAAGTGAATTTTGTTCAGAAGCATCTTATCTTTAGATTAGAGTACAGATTTGAAGTATAAAGGGTTAAGTTTAGGTATTTTTCTACACATCTAACAGTAGAAGCACAAATGTAGGTGTGTGTGTGTGTGTGTGTGTGTGTGTGTGTGTGTGTGTGTGTGTGTGTGTGTGTGTGTGTGTGTGTGTGTGTGTGTGTGTGTGTGTGTGTATTTATGACTGATTCTTGATGTTTGCTCAGCTAAAAGTACAGAATGAGTGTGTGTGTGTGTGTGTGTGTGTGTGTGTGTGTGTGTGTGTGTGCACGTGCTCAAGTGAGCATCTGTACAGATTCTGCTTTACTTTTGTAAGTTACCAAGTCCCGATGTGCACGTGCATGCAAACTTGCAGTTTAGGGATGACGACAAATTTGGATTATAAATGGTTTGTTTGTTTAAGCCGAGAGAATCCAACATAGAAGCATGAATTGAAGTGTTTCTGTGTGCGTGTTCATGACTAACTCTTGTTTGCTCAACCAAAAACACAGAATGAGTGCTTGCAAACAAGCGTGCGTGTGTGTGTGTGTGTGTGTGTGTTTGTGTGTGTGTGTGTGTGTGTGTGTGGCAGGTGATGCGGTTAAACAGACAGATCGAGCTGCTTGGCCCGTGAACACGAAGCCGCGGCGTCGCTCGCTTGACTTCACGTCCACCGGAGCATGAGCAGCTTTTTTCTCCACTCGTCCTCCGTCCACGTCGCTTCTTCTCTCCCTGTCCCCCCCCCCCTCCACCCCCCACTGTCTCCCTTTTCCCTCCCACTAATTGCCTTCTCTCTGTCGCTTCGTTTTCTCCTTCTCTTAGTGTCACTTCTCGTTTCTTCTTCTTCTGTTTCCTGCCTTCACTCGCTTTCACTTTTTTTTTTGTTTCCAGCATTTATTCTTATTCTGTTCCCACTCGCCCGCCCTTCATTACTCACAGAGGTCGTAGCATCACGTGTATGAATAAATATCCTTCAGCAGATGACCGAACACAAACCTCACGTGTTCACACACACACACACACACACACACACACACACACACGTTAGAAATGGACGCACTCTGCCCAAGCGACACCAATCTTCTTAAAGGTTTAGAGAATAAACAACAGTTGCTCGCTTCATAACGGCAGCTTTATGCTTATGACACACACACACACACACACACACACACACACACACAGGTGATCAGCTGGCTTCACCACGTTCCACCACACGCATGAATAACTCCGGGCCGAGCTTCCAAAAACTCAGCTTCCTGGAGGTGAGATTTCTCCCAGAATCAAAGCGTTTTTTTGTGTTTCTATATTTATTATTATTCTTTATTCCCATGAGCATCAGTAGATAAAAGCTGTGATCCTCATTTTTATTTTTTGCCTGTATTTTAAGCCTGTTTTACTTCTTTCCCTCAGGAGAACAGAAGCAAAACTGTGTTAGCGTATTGAAACTAGACTCATTCAGTCTCACCTGTCGAAGAAATAAAACCTGTTAAACATAGAAAGCTGTTTTAACACGAGGATTTATAAAGTAGGAAGTGGAAGAAGTTTTTTTAATTCCAAACATATTTAATTGAATTCCTGTTATACAAGATTATTTAACATTTTTATTTATCTATTAAAAATAATTATCCATTACTTTTATCCAACAGGTTATCCATTAACATACTTTACACATCACCACATTCCTAATTCCAACATATATACACACATATCCTCTCTATACTAAATTAAAGTAAAAACCCTCCCAGCTTATGTCTACTTTTATTTATGACCTGAAATTAACACCATATAGTTTTACATCAGGCTATTTTATTTTTATTGGTAGGCGGATGCTTATAGTTTTGGCCTAAATATCCTTGTTTGAAATAACCATGTTTGGATTATTTAATCATATAAATGAACTGCTTAGTCTCTAAATAGGACTTTTATTGTATTAGTTCGTAGCCCTGCAGAAAGCTTGTTTGGTGTTACACCACAGACAGGTCTCAGAGGTCAGAGGTCACCTCAGTCTGTCTCCTCCATCCTGATCCACTCCTATAACATCAATTAAACCCGTGAAGCGGACGTGTGAAGGTTTGGGGCGCCGCAGGCCCGAGAAACTTCGGGTCAAACCGGATTCCGTCGATACGAGACGTGACTGCTTCTGCAGCTCGTCCAGGAATCGTCTCCACGGGTCCTTCCTGGAAGGGAGTGATTGAGTTCTGCTATTGATTAGTTTACCTGTTGCTCTTCCTACTTCTGTATCAGGCTGCGTTTACACGCAAGCGTTTCTCTGGTTTTAATTTCTCTGTGGAAATGTTTTACACATATCTTCTATCTTATTTTATTTCCATGTAGATGTGTCTTTTTACCTCATCTCACACCAGGATGAACTGAACGCCACATGATAAAGTCTATTGAAGTTCAAGAAGCTTTTTAGGACATGTAGAAAGGTGTGAATGCAAAGAAGTAAAGGGGAGGGACAAATCCAGAGTCCAGGAGTGCCATGGATATCCCAGAATGGAGGAAAAAAATTAATTGAAGTAATGCATTGAAGAAAGTGACCTCCAATGACGCGTTTCTAGCAGCAGCTGTTGTACAGGTGAACTTCCTGTTTACCTGCTGTTACTTCAGCCGTAGACACTCCATGAACATTGACACAGCAACACAACATCACCCTATTAGAGAGTTAATATTAGTGTTAATCCAGAGGAGAAGCCTGTATCAGTTACTTAGAAGGTAGCGTTCCTCTTAATCAGATCAAGCAGCAGTTCACACTGGATCTTTACTACAGATAGTGAAGATCCACTGTGCTTGATCTGATTATGAGGAACATTGGATCTTAACTATCTGTAGTATTGTTCGTTCCTTTCGGGAAGATTGTCTTAAAACCAGTTCCACCACCGTTCCTTACAAAATGATTTACTGCAGTATTAAACATGTGCAGCAGTGTGTTACTACGTGGTCAGGAACCACATTTAGTTCCTCGTACATGGGATTATAAAAGAAGCAAACTTACCGAACAAAAACAAACAGCGATGTTCAGTTTTAAATCCGGCATCTACCTCATGGTGACTGTAAGCTGCTTATCCTTGGCTGCAAGTCTCTAGATAAGATCATCAGCCAAAAGCCTGAAACGTAGCCTGAAATGTAGCCTCTGACTGAAGTTACAACGCCTATAATCTGATTACCTGACAGGCAAAGTCTCTACCTTTGTATATTCCAGGCTATTTCTAGCACAGAAATCCTGCTAATGACAAGCTAACACGCGGGAATACAAATGCACGCAAAGTCACTGGGAGCAGGTTAGTGTACGTTAAAGCCAATTACTTCTTTCCAATCGAGTTTATCAAGTTTACCACTTTGTCACTTCGATCTGCCTGTTCTCATCTGCTAGAACCAAGTTGGGGGCCTTTATACGGCAAGACAAGACTTTCAATGTTTATGGGAAGATCTAAGCTTTGAAGGAACCTTGCACCTTGCATGGATCTACCTTGCATCTTGTATAGATCTACCTTTTTTTGCATGGATCTACCTTGCACCTTAAGGGGATCTACCTGGCACCCTGTATAGAACTACTGTGCACCTTGCATAGATCTACCTGGCACCTTTTATAGATCTACTATACACTTTTTATTGATCTACCCTGCACCTTTTATTGATCTACTATACACCTTGTATTGATCTACCTTGCACCTTTCATTTTAATCTTGCACCTTTTATAGAGCTACTTTGCACATTGTATAGATGTACCTTGCACATTGCATCTTTTCGGCATCCCTCTTGCATAGATCTACCTTCCATGGATGTACTGTGCACCTATCACTGATCTACCTTGCATAGATCTACCTTGCACCTTTTATTGATCAACCTTGCATAGATCTACCTTGCACCTTTCATTGATCAACCTTGCACCTTGTATAGATCTATCTTGCACCTTTCACTAATCTACCTTGCACCTTGTATAGATTTACCTTGCACCTTTCACTAATCTACCTTGCACCTTACTTTATGGGATCCATGTAAGTACAGAACACTGGCAGTAATTTGAGGTTCAGTGTCCCTCCCAAGGTCACAAGAACAATCATACTCAAGCTTTGCTTCCAGTGCCACATTCTTCGCTTTGTTCCTTATGAAAACAAAGATCTACCAAAAGAACCATTTCTGCAGGGAAACATATGCAAACACATATGCACATGCTGCACCACAGGCTTTTTTCTGTCAGTGACACATACTATCGTCACTCCTGAGCCCTGCTGGCATGGGAGCTCCAGACAAAGAGTTCCCTCTGTGTCCTGGCTGCCAATCCAACTTGTCTGCTGGCAGCTACTCAACTTCATTATTACCTTCCCACAGCTTAGAACGGCACTGCTTGCCGAACAAAGTCACCGAGGGACAGTTTGAAATGCAGATTCTCTATGGAGGAAACAAAGAGGCAGCGAAGACAAACACTCATCTGATCTGTTTTTTGGGCACATTGTGTCATGCCAAAACCACAAGCTAAGCTTCATCAATTAAAGCAATAGTTCAGCAATTTGGCTAAATATGCTTGT